>SCLD01088835.1:0-36878 GCA_004367895.1 Oikopleura longicauda | reverse complement strand
AGTTCGTTAATGTAAAAGCTGATTTTTGTCCTTTCCTACTTGCATAATCATCATCTATACTGCTCATATAATCGGAAATGTATCCATAAGACGCCATATCTGAAAATAAAAGAAAGATGAATTCAATGGTAAAACTTATATGAGAAAATACCGGTAACAGAAACTTTTGAAGCAATCATTTCATTTATCATTGAATTTAGAACCTCGCTGAGACAGGTTTTCAAGCTGGTACTCTCGGTAACGAGCTCTTAGCCGGTGGCTATATCCGAAGTGCGCCACTTAGCTGCAATTAAGACTAAGAGAGCTGAAGAGGAGTACCTGGATGAAAACCTACCTCATCAGACTCATTTCGTTGTCGTCCGATAAAATATCTGATTTATCGCCCTGTTTTACTTTCACCAGCCATTTTATCCGAACTAATTTTCATCATTCACAGACTTGGTTCCAGACTAGAACTTCCAATATTAATAGTCTCGAAAGCAATTCCTGATATTGTGCTGGGGTCACTGATTTTGATTTTTCGACCAAGAGTAACCCCAAAAAATATTTCATTTTATTGTCGTTTATTGTGAATTTTTTTTATCTGTGGTTTCGAATAAAAAAATCTCAAATTTTTCGGTCAGATCTAGAACACCTGAAAAAATGATGAACTTTGTAAAAATTGGATTGAACAAAAATGAAAAAAAAACTGAAAACTTGTTTGAAAGGAAGTTTGCTGTGGTTAATAGATGCTAGGGGTTTGTATGTTGATGGTTGGTTTTTGGATTTGAAAGTGTGAAAATTCTAGAGCAAAGATCCGGTTTCGGATCAGATCGGTCCGATAAACCGGCTGATTATTTAATTGTGACCGAAAATTGGCAAAAGGGTTTAGAAAAAGGTTTAATCGGCATGCTGAATCGAATCAATTGTTTATATAATTTAGAGGTTGAGCATTTTTTTTATCACATCGGGCTCCATCCGCCATGCCCGGATCGAAATCCCTAACCGAAATTTAATTCTAGTAACACTTCGGAAGACTGATGATGCCCACTGAGTGAAGAGCGCCACCATTAATTAAATTTTTCAAAGTTTACCAACCTTCAATCCAAAGCATTATCAACTAGAGTTAAATCAGAAGAAGAAAACGAGCGATTTTTGGTCATCTCTCAAAAGGTATCAGTGATTCTATCACTTTCAGATTCTGGGATATTTTACAAGTTTTGATGCTCCTAAAGGTCTGTAGACCAGCGTCGAATGAATTTCTTCTCAAATGTGGAACTTACCACTTAGTATATGTGACAAAGTTATCCGATAAATCGATGTACTAATAGTACATAATATAATTTGTACTATTGAGCAGCTCGATTTGACTATAAAAGTGCTTTCATTCAAACAATAAAGTTGGGTGCGCCTTCTTGATAGTTGTCGCCTCTATACTGCCGCATTCGAAAATCGGGCCAAATGACCATCGAGAAGAAGCACCTTACTCAACTAACTACATAACTACTGAAGTTTCGAAATGTATTCGAATTTTTTTTCCTAAATAACCGTGATATTTACATTTTATAAAACGTTGTCGAGAGACATACAAATTCACCGTATATAAACAAAAAATAAACATGCTATCAATATGACATGGTGGGTGACCATCGACTGGGTCGGATATAAATTCACAAATTGAGTTTAAAATTGAGATTATGGGCTGGTCTGGACTATTCAAGCGAAAAGGGCAACATGATGTCGACATAAGCACTGCTATGAAAGACGCAAACGACGCACTAGAATCACTGTTGTTGCCATGAATGGGTCAAATATAACCGGTTTTGGGGGACATATACGAGAAACATGATTTTATCGGTAAATTTCACGGGTTGGGACATCTTGGGAACTTATTTTTGACCTTACACAGGGCGATGAAGGAACTCCAAAGGATAGTTTATACATATAACCATTTTGGGGCCGATTTTCCGTGGCTCAACATTACCACTGTGTATGGCAAAGGCATTCCACTTAAATTAAGTTTTGACTGAATGGCATAAACTAATTTAAAGATGCAAAGACGTTCAAGTTTGGAAGAAAAAAATCCCCCAGTGACAATTCGAGGTACTCTGGTAAGTGTTTTTAGTAATATGGGGGATCGAATCGCGACACTCAGAGAACAAGTTCACTATAAACAAGCTCACGACCATTCGCAAGGTGTTCCACGCCTCAAGCAAAATGTAAGAAATTTAAAAAACCTGATAAGATATTAAACATTTCAACAGGTACCCCATTCAATAATGCCACTATCGTGTGCTGGTCATCGCGGCCTCAACCGATCTGCCTCTATTGAGTCCGTTGATGGTAACCCACAAGGATGTTATGTCAACTGGCAACAAAATAACCAACCTGTCAAAGGAAATGATCATTACGACGAATACTATCGAAATAAGACGTGATAAGTTTTTGGTTATAAATTTTTGCCTTGATTGCGGGCGCCATCTAGGCATCTATTTGAAACCCCCAACGTATTTTGATCAAGATTAAAGTCTGAGAGAACCAATACTGAATGCAAACATTGCCTCACAAACGTTATAAACTTCTTCAACATAATAAATGTCATTCATTTTTAAACTTTATACGATTTTATTTTGCACCATTGAACCAAACATAGCCCGAAACAGTTAATCAGAGTCGACTACAGAATAATATGAAATAAGTTTTTCAGTTCGGGTCACAGTTACTTTATCATTGTCATATGTAACGTGTTCTAGAGTTTCTAACTTTTGAATGCCGTTTCTCGGAGGCACTTTAAAACAATTTGAACATTCATGACCTACTGTGGTATCAATAAATCCGACCAAACGGTTCACGGGCCATCGCTTCGCGCGGCACTAAAGACACCTTGCGTGCACGGGTAACGTGGGGTGTGCATTCCCGATAGTCCTCGCCACTTTACTGCCCCGCGTCGGAATTCGGGCCAAATGACCATCTGGAAGACGGACCCCACTTTGTTGTATGTAGGGTCGTTTATATAATATTAAAGTTAAGTCGAAAGGTCCTGTCATGACCAGAGATGCGCAAACTGTTGTCCGGCCGAACAAACGATTTTTTGTTCAAACTCGAATCTTGTAAATCTAGTTCCAGTGTCGATGAATACCAATCTTTGCAGTGAAAAGCGTCAATATCTTTGATATATTGACAATTGGTTATATTTGCACCATCGGGAAAGATACCCTTCAAGTCTGATGTTTCAATAACTGTATTTTCTTCAAAGTTTTCTTCTTGATCAAATGAATTCATTTCATTTTGTTCTTCAGCTTCGCATCCTTGGTGATTTTCATTTTGATACTCATACGTTCGTATCCTTTTTATGTTTTGAATTTTTATATAAAGAACAAACATACATATAGAATCACCTCAACTTTTGGATAGACTTTCACTTGATTTTGCAAATGGGCATCAAAACACACATTCCTTGGTTTCTCTGACCATGATTGACTTATTGTACAGACCCAGTACCAAAAGCAGCCACCCTTGAAAAAGGGTACACAATTTATTTATTTACTATTGCACTCAGTGATGTAAAAATGCAGTGCGTTATCCGGATTGACTTTCACTCAATAAATAATGGACCCCATCAATAAAACCGAAAGTGGCAAAAGTAAAAATTTCATATTTTTTTTCTCTAAAAATGTTTGAAAATTGAAAATTCTTGATTAAATATTTAAACGGTGAAACATAAAATTAAGTGTCCCCGATACGCAGGAAGTGAATCAACAAGGATTTATTCAGTTTTGATAAACATACACACTTTGACAGTATTTCAAGCATAAAGTAGGGTGCATCTTCTCGATGGTTGTCGATGGATTTTGGACCAACGAACCATCGGTAAGAGGCCTCCTTCTTTACTGTTGTATTGTGATAGAATGATTAAAGTTATTAGATACCCTGAATATCAACCATGCAATATTCGACGCATTCATTCATTTTGTTAATGGCTTCCTCGTCGAAATTATCTTCAATCCATTTGTCAATCTCATCATTTTCCGGGAACCAGTCGTCGCCACCAATATTTGCTCCAGCTCGCTAAAATTTATTTTTAGAGAAGTTCTTTGCTGATAATCAGCTGGATTAGAAAAACGATTTTATATATTGAAAGAAATGACATTAAAAATTATATTAAGCCTGGTCCCAAAGAGCTTGATAAATAAACGATTAAATACTCTTTACTTGCTTAAACATCATGTTTTACATCATGTTGTACTAAAATGGGGTGCCTTTTCCCGATGATCGTCGTCTTTATACTACCCCCTGCAGAATTCGGACCAAATGACCATCGAGAAGAGGCTCCCTCTTTGAATTAAATATAATTAACTTGGAGTACAAAAACCTTGTATTGAACCGGTGTCTGAAACATCGATTCGATTTTGGCGTTTCCAGTTAGCGCCATGGTTGAGCCAAAAATCAGAAGGATAATTCGAATCATTTTCAAATTAAAAATATCAATTATATTTGAATTGCATTCTATTATAAGCCTGGCTATATATTATGACAATTAGGCTTGCATAAATTATTAAATTGATGAATCTATGGTTTTGGTGTGATTCAAATATGCTCCGTCAAGTATGTTCGATGAAGACGTCAGGTATGATAATTTAGAAAATCAGTTTTGGCCCGTTTTCGTGGCTGAAAAATATCGAAAGTGTCACTTTTGATGGGTAACGTGAAACAGCTTTATTCGTCGTTCGAAAAGGGCTGATCAAAGCTGAAAATGGAGAAAGAAGAGGTAATGTAAAGTTTGTATAAACGAATATTTTTTGCCTTGAATAGTTAATTTCCAAACCGATAGGTTGCAAAATTTATTGTTTGGCACAAAAGAAATTTCCAAAATGGTATTAAGGCGTCTTGCTTTTTCAACAAATATCAGCTTAAACTTGAAGACTTACCAGAGGAGTTGGTTGACGATATCAAAGTAACATTCAAAATTTTTGATGTAGATAATGGTATGCAAACGATATCAATGCATGTTGATTGACTGATCCTTTCAGATGGGATGATCACCACAAAAGAGCTCGGAACAGTGTTGCGATCATTGGGTCAAAATCCCACTGATGTCCAACTCCAAGATATTGTCAATCAAGGCTTAAGTTGAAATCAAAAGTATAATCTTTATTGTTTTTTTTTATAAAACGATATTCAAAACTTTTTTCAAAGTGGATTTTAACAAAAATGGAATGATTGAATTCGAAGAATTCGTTGACTTGAACAGAGTTCTAAATGGAAACTTCATAATAAAAATTATATGAGCTTAGACCGGGAGTTATACCGGAAGTCGCATTAGTCACCATCAGTGACACCATGAAAGATTCCATTGAAAACTCTGATTCTGATGATGAAAGACAATAACTCATGCGAGGCTGATTTGGATTTTCATTATGCATTTCGGTGAGCGAAAGACTTGCTAAGATAACGCATATAAGATCCACAATTATACTTCAGTCAATTTACTCCTGATATCAATGGATGTATTGATACCTCTGAAGTTATTTCAATATTGAAACAACTTAATACAAAACCAACCATTTTGGAATCAGAGCTAGCTGACTTTGAACAGGTGGGTTAACAGTTAAGTTTCCTGGCTAAGGTTCAATGCGTCTTCCTGGTGGTCATTTTGCCCGACTTCCGCATGGCGAAGTATATAGACGAGTCTCAGACGACGACCGTCCGGAAGGCGCACCCACTTAATTCATTTGAAAATCAAAGAGCTGCCTGTAACTGAAAAAGGATGTGTCTATTAATGGTAAAATTCAAAGCCAGTTTTTTATAAAGAAGTTTATTCCGAAGAAAATGGATCAATAATTTCAAAAATAATCTTTTATATTCTATGTTGAAACTTAACGCTTATAAACTATTTGTTGACCATCTGTCATGATTTGTGTCTGCTTTATCACAACTATCTTCAACAGTTTGGTCAAAGCTATCTTCTGGTAGTTCATCAAAACCTGAATTCACTTGAGAGTGGTCGTCTTTTACGTATTCGGTTTTAGTTGGGCAGCATTTAGAACAACAGGTGCAGCGAGAACAAATGAGAGAGTCGTAGGGTTCCAGCGATCTCATTGGTCGAGGAAGCCATTTCCAACTCTTCAGTTTTTCTGGTAAACGATTGCTGAAACGAGTTTTTCTGAAAAAAAAGAGTCGTTGGTGGTTTTTCAGTTTTGTGACCAACCTGAGTCCATTTATGATACCGACAAAAATCAAAACAACGAGCAAAGTTATAAACACAACTGAAATAAAAATGAACATAATTACTGTAAAATTGAGTGCGTCTTCCCGATGGTAATTGGATCCGAATTAAGTGTGGGTAAGTATACAGTCGACGACCATCGGGAAGACGCACCCACTTTTACGAATAAAAGTTACCATAGAGAGCAATTTCAGATGCCAAAGCGAGGCCGAGTGCCACAAGAGGAAGTAAAAGAAACATCGTTATTATATATGCAACTGCATACCATCTATATCGTTGAGTTCTTTTTCCAACGAATTTTGCCAAGCCCACTGGCAATTTTCGCGTAATTGGGACTGCAAAAAATAACAAGATACCAAAAAGATTGAAAAACAAGTGAGCCAGTGATACTTGGATTGAATTGATAAAACCACTGCCTGTCGATGCCAAAGCTGCGATCAGACTTGTCGCAGTGGTGCTATGAAAAACAAATTTAGATATGATACTATTGCAATATACAAATTTCTTACCCGATATCAGCGCCCACATTCATTGAATAAGCTCTTTCTAATTCGACAATGCCCAATCCACATAATGGCGTTAGTGTTGAAAGTGTTATGGATGATGATTGAACAGCAACGGTCAATGCAGCACCAAGAACAAGAAATAACCAAGGTGTCAACCACGTGAATGGACTCGGAAGATCTCTATTAACATGCTAACAAATAAAAATGAATTAGAATTTCAAATAAAATGATAATCGAAATAGGGGACATAGGCTTTTTTCATAGTAACGTTTTGGGTGATATTTACCCAATCGATGTTGACGCCCTTAACAGTAACCTTACCGTGTGGCAGTACACTGCCAAAGACCTCTGAAATGCGATTTACGGGCACTTCTGAGGACGCTCGGTAAGGTGACTGTTAACTGGGTTGAGTATAAAGCGACTTACTTTATTGATCAATTTGACAACGCTCTTTCCAAGCAACAGTTTCAAAATTTTGACGATCATTGCTAACTGAAATAGTAAGTGAAGGCTTAATACCTGAAGTTAATGTCCTCAAAAAGTTTAAGGATATGATGAAAAATAGCTCAACTTACTGACAGAAAAAGAAAAAATAGGGCTAAACCAACAACGGTACCACCAACGGCTTCATCATCAAGACAAGCTTTCATAAACATATGAGTCTCAGTTTGAACACAATCATTTCCAAATAATATGTTAAATGAATCCGTTGGGCTTTCACCATTCCAGCTGCATGAATACGAAGGTGGTATAGTGAAACAGTCACCATCATTGCATTCACTGATTTTTATATGAAAAAGGATTTTCATTATGTTCAGTTTTACGATTTACCTTGAATATAACTCACAATAATATGAGCAGTTTTCAGCATGGTTGCCACAATATTTAACAAAAGATCCAGTATAATTAGCATCACCAATTCCGGTTGAGTCGACACTGATGATAAGCTTTTCAAACCAATTTGTTAGTGTTGAAAAGAAGTCAATTTTAGTTGTACTTGAGCTTTCTTTTTCAAATTCAAAAGTGAGCTGTAGTAAAAAGTAATATTTTCAAAAGATTGAGTAAATTTATACCCCGAGAAATCCTTTGAAAATACTTTTCTTGACATTCATTTAAACACGCTAAAGTCTACTTTAGAAATAATTCCTGTATTGATAGATTTGGTGATTTCACGAACAATATGACCAAGCATACCACTAGCAGCTTCGATTGGCAATAGAATTAAAACTGAGAGCCAGTTTTTTGCATCACCAAGAACTGCACAAGCCATCGAACGTTTAAACTCGTCTCCATTGCCAGCATTACCAAAAGCCACCAAGGTTGATGTTATTGAAGTTCCTATATTTGCGCCCATAATCATGAAAATTGCCTTTATTCAGATTTGAACATCTATTCATATATATTATATTATTTATTATATTCTTTGTCAATTCGAATCCCGATCCTGATCGACAGTCAATAAACCAGCTCCAACCATGCTGACCATAATTGATGTGGAGGTCGATGAACTTTGAACTAACACTGTTATTAAAATGCCTGCTATCAAACCAAAAATCGGATTATTTAGCAAAAATTGGTATTCTTGAATAGCTGCATTAAGCACAGCACCACTTTATAACAATTTCAAAAAAACTAGTTAGATTCATTTTGCAAAGTGAAGTGCGTCTTCCCGATGGTCATTTCGACCGACTGCCGAGCAGTATAAAGACGACGACTATCGGAAATAATTCAGAAATTGTCCTTAGAACTTTGAATCCATCAGACAGCAACCCAAGTGATATGATGAAAAGATATAAAAATAAAATAAATCCAAGAATTTTTAGAGTCGTTAAAAGAATTTTTAGCGAGCTATTTGTCTTCTTCTCTGATTCAGCATCGTCGTTGGACATTTTCTCAGATCTTACTTGACAGTTCTCTTTTTCAGTTTTGCACTAATACAAAATTATATAAATATAATCTGTATCTGGCATCAATGACGGCGAAAAGGCCCACAAACCGGACAATATTACGATTGAGTACACAGAAGACAATACCAGTTCAAATATAATTTACTGTCACCGAAAACATGCTGATTTGACGCCGATAACTGACTCAGCCATCAAATAAATTACGTGGTATGAATGAGAATTGAATCAATGATTCCGGAAACGATGCACGGATTTCTTAGTAAACTCCAGCTTAGATTTTAAAATTCTCAAAAAAACTTTCTGCTGATATTATCTCAAATTGACCTTTTAAATTCTATTTCTGGTCAATCGCTATTATTTTCAAAAGAACAAAGAAAACGGTTAACCATTTTAAGCCTGCATGCTCTTCCTTTTCATCGAATTTGAGAATTTAAAAAATAATAACATTTGATTAGCACTTCAGTATTTATTATAAAAATAGTATATATTTAGAAAAAATAGAGTTCGAAAAAAAGTACAGTAAGATCAGTTTAGTTGAATAATAGTTGATAAGTGGTTTCCTTATCTTCTGGATTGCTCGGTGCATGAATTGCGTTTTGGATGAGAGAAGAAGCGAATTTAGCTCGAATAGTTTCAGGAGCTTCAACTTGAGCTTGTTCAGGATCGGCTGGTCCAATATATTTTCTAAGCTTATTAACAGCGTCGATATCGGAAAGAACTAGAACTTTGCATGTTCCAGAAGTCATATGATTCACGAGGTCGTCGTAAAATGGTTCACCCGCTTTGCCAGCGTAGATTTGACTTGCAATCTCACTGCTTAGTTCAACATCTCGGGTCTCTTTTATTGTAAAGCCACAGCTTTCTAGTTGTGAGACAATATCGGTCATTTTTTCGAGACCATCAGGCTAAAAAAATCAAATTATCACTGAAGCTTGGCTATGAATCATAGACTATGATAGTAACCTTAATAACGGCAATGGTTTCTTCGGCAAAAAAGAGTCTTTCCTCGGAGTCAACTTCATCGACTTCAGAAGTAGCATGAACTGCATTGAAATCACCAACTGAGTACTTAGCTCGAATTGAATTAGGTGCTTCAGACTCGGCATTTTCCTAAACATTTGTTTTGGATATTTGTAAACCGTTTACAGTAAACGTCATGTTGCCTGTTAGAATATAAGTTAGTTCTAGAACTTGATCTGGTCACGATACTGTGTCTAAAATCGAGCAGAATCCAGTATCGAGCGGAATCCAGTATCAATTTATTTCTATTATGATCTAATCTATTCGAAGTGAGCATAAGAAAATTTTTACCGAAATTGATTTCTTAATGAAAATCTGTTAATATATTTGCACCGGCTTTCGCTCGAGTATCAAATAAAGTACCAACCTTTGGACCAATAAGTTCACGCCAAGCTTCCACAGCATTATCACGCGCCAAGCATAAAATCAACGAAGGACCGGAAGTCATGTGATCAATGAGTGCTCGGATAGGGTTTCGTGTTATGTGATAACTTATGTCTATACGGTATAGGCTATACCATTATGTCGATGCGAAATACACTCGTACATCGAATCCCTTTCCTTCATAATGACTTTCATCTTTTTGAGCTACATAAAGTTGCTCAGCCTGCTCGCGTGTGAGTTGAATTTCTTTTTGCCGAACAATTTGAAATCCAGCTTCGGCAATTTCGTTAAGAATGTCTTCTTTATGTGATTTTAATGCTTCCGGTCTAATAATTGTTACTGTACGCTCAGAAACAGATACAGTTTCAGTAGTGGGAGGGAAGACGTTTTCTTCGTCATCATCGGCCATTTGGGCTCTAACTGATTGTGGAATAACAGCTTTTGGTGGAGTGAATGTTGGAAAGAAGAATGCCAATTCTTTTGCCGCGTCATCAGCCGATGAAGAACCATGGACTGCATTTGAAATCAAACTGGAGCCATATCTGGCCTATTTGAGCGATTAATTATCGACAAAATAAATGAAAATTACAAACTTACACGAATAGAATCCGAGCTTTCTTTTTTAGCTTCTTCCGGATCAAATGGACCAATGATATTTCTCCAAAGTTCAATGACACCCTCCCCAGTATCACCTTTCGTTAGACCAAGAGCCCTCACTGGCCCAGAAGTCATAAATTCAACCAGCTCGTTGAACTCGGGCATATCGGCTCTATTATAATCATTAAAATCGAATTATAATTTTTAGTCTTACTTATGAGCATATAATTCATGAACTTCTTCAACGGAGAGCATTTTTTCTTCATCGGCAACAATTTCAAGTCCATTTTCTTCAATTTTTCGAAGAATTTCTTCGATTTTCTCCTCGTTGGCAGTTAAATCAGGTTTGATCAAAGCAACTGTAACCAATTTGGAAACCTGGTGATTATTAATTGCACCAGCTTCTTGTTCTTCTTGCACCCCTGAATGAATTAATAAAAGTTTTAGAAGTAATATTCAAATCTCACCATGAGACGCATCCTCAAGCATCGGATCAACGAAATGAGCTCGTTCACTTTCTCCAGCCAAAATTTTTGCTTCAAGATCAGTTTTCTCCCTGATCATGGATTCTAATAATGGTGCATTGCATCCTCGTATTATTCCAGATAACTGTCCACCACTGTAAAATTGAAAACATGGTTCGCAGTTGTCCCTGATGAAATGTTTGATAAAAGCGAAAGTGTTCGTTGAAATCAAAATTACCTGTAAAATTCTAATGAATCGATTGAATCACAATCGGCTGTTGCAAATGTGAGTAAATCTGAACCGAGTTCAGTTTTGACTCTTCTCAATAATCCTTGCACAGGTTTACATGGTCCGCACCAGGATTGATGACAATCAATTACAGAGAGGCCTCCCTTTGACATGAAATTATCCCACTCTTCTTGATTGGAGAGAACTTCTTGGAGAACTTGCTGCTTTTTTCGAGCCATTCTAAAACGAACTATAAAATATAATAATTATACGAATTTAGCGAACTGAAATTTGAGGCAGTTGGAATATTTGATGATCGAAATTTAACGTTTGAATCGTTTTCGTCTGGATATTTTTGGCTCTAAATATTTGATTAGCTCAAAGACGGAGGCAAGATGAAGTTTTGAAATTAAACTATTATTAATTATTTTAATGTCATCGATAGTCAGACTGTTATTTTTTCACTTCACTTGAACAACATTTTTCAAGTACGAAAAATTATTTTCTCCTTTTTAAAAAAGTTCTCGGGTTAGTTTGAGAATTACGTTTTCGATAAAGAAATTTACTCTTTTTCAATTTTTTCGTCTTTTTGATTTGAATTTTTCGGGTATCCATATTGCTTACAGCTTCTATTACAGCACCATTGAGGTCCTTAACAGTCATTCATTCCTGAAAACTTTCTAATGAACCGTGACTAACCGTCATTTTCTTTAGTTCTGATTCGTTATCAGAAATGGAGGTATCACTCATCATTTGTTCAATGTCGAAAGAAAATTTCATTTTCTTGACTTTAGCTTTCGGTAAATCAAAACCATCACATTTTTCTACTTTCCTCTTCATTTCGAGGTTAGATCCGAGATTTGAATGAACAGTTTCTTCTTCCATCGTCGCATTATTATCTGCTGATGACGATGCAAGCTTTATATCATCCCCATCGACTTCCATTCTAAAATTAAAATAATCATTTGTTTTTTTTCTGGAAAACCTTCATCACGAAAATGCGAAACGAATCGTTTGTAGAGATACAAATAAGAAAATCAGAAATGTTCCTATTGTGTTTACGGCCACACGTAACAAAATCCGCTTATCTTCATTCGAAATAAAAAGTTGAATTAATGAAGTAGAAATGTGGTTTCCATCCAATATAACACATGGAAGCGCATTGAAGAATGCCATCCCGAGTGAATATACCAATATGTAATCAACTATTTTTAGAAAATAAACTGGAGCGAACTTCGGCACCAACCAGTGGCGCGGTACTAAATTTATCAAAACAAGAGTTGGTGGATTCAATTCAAAGGGATCGCCAAGAAATAAAACCCGTTCATTCGAATGACCAATAATCAGCAATCGTTCGTGAAATGAGTCATTTACAACTGGTAGAATACACGAAGAGCCATCGTTACAATCTTCGTTACTTTTACAAAATCGGTTTGACGATTCAATAATCTTTCTAGCATGAAGACAGCCAAACTTCTCTGACTCTTCAAAATATGAACCAAAGCAAATATGAGTCATATTTTGCTCTGGACAACAATCCCCATCAGTAATTTCTAGTTCACGAAAGTCGTGTTGATCGCGATATTCACAAAAACCAAGTTGTGACTCCGTTCGAAGAGTCTGTAAACAATTCTGAGCTAATTCGAATTTTCAAATGCACTGGCGTTTACGTCTTAAGATGTTTCCTTAACATCTTAAGATGTTTCCGCGTGAAATGTCAAATACGCTGAAAACTCTTTCTTGATCGATTTCAGAACTTTTCGTAAAATTACAATCATTGATCTGATGAATAATGTCACCAACTTCGATTCCATAGTCGCCACTGATGCTACTATCAGGAGATACTTCTTGAACTACAAATCCAGATAATTGCGAATAGAATGGATCAAAAATTGCATCACGTGATTGTATAATGAGATAACAAATAAAACTGAGTATAAGATTATGCCATACACCAGCAGAAAACGTTCGTATCTTCGCCCAAATTGATAGCCTACTCAAATCCATTTTTACAAAAGCACCCGGACAACATAGGAAACAGAGTATTCCGACAGAACATAATGGAGCACCTTCGTGTACAGCACATAGTGCGTGCCCAAGTTCATGAAAAATCACAGCAAATGAAACTGAAATAATTGTTAATAATTCTGCGACGTAAGTATTTTACAAACAAATACCTGAAACAAAGATGAAGAAGAACTGTGCAACGGGTGATGAACTTGGAAGAATAAGTTGATGTGATTGGGCAGCGTTCAGTTTGATTGAGCTAAAAATCGGTAATGTATAAACATATGAGTTGTCTTTTTTGAAGTCGTACCTTGTTGAAGTAAAATGAGGTAAGAGTATTTGGTACAGAAGAAAAGGTATCGATGCAGCAAATGCAAGCAAAGTGAAAAATGTGCCAATTCGAAACCAGATATTGCTGAACCGACTAAAATAAGGTTAACAAAATTGTAAAGCTTGAATCGTTCAACTTACCTCACTTTGTGTCCGAATTTAGTAAGGGATCTATTGAATCGTTCCGTATGAAATGTCAGCATACATGAAGTGAGATGTAGTTGACCAGATATTCTTATTTTCGAGTAGGCTGCCCATACATCATATCGCATGAGGAAGTTATCGGCAAACTGGACACCAACCCAACAAAAAGCAAACGCTAGTATAATTACCAACGGCATTACCCATTATCCGACTTTCTGAAATATTTGAATTTTATAACATTTCATGAGCATTTAGTTATTGTGCAGGAATTTACTTTAGGTATGTGACGGTTTAAACTTCTCATGGTTTACTTCTTTTTCTTGGCCTTTTTATCGGAAGGAGTCGCCAGTCTTGCTTGATAATCTGCTATCAAAGAGACAGCGGTGTCATCACGGCAATGATCATAATGTGAGAACTCCATTGAATATTCTCCTTTACCTTCTGTACATCCACGAAGCGCACCAGTGAATCCAAACATGTCGTTCAAAGGACAGAAACCATGAACTGTTTTATACTAGAATAATTCTTAACGTATTGAGATTATTGAATGTGTGTCTTACCAAGAAATCGGTTTCGGTGGACTCAACTTCAACGTGACGATCAAGAAGAAGCATATTTACTCTTTGTTCGAACTCATTTGGAAATGTTACTTCTACATTCATAACAGGCTCGAGAATTGATTTTTCTGCACCTTTCAAAATTTGATCCATACATCCCTCACCAGTTACTAAGAATGAGATTTCCGATGAATCAACCCTTAAAATTTTCACGTAAACTTTTTGTTTGGTCAATCAAATATAAAAAACGTACTGATGATGTTTGCCATTAACGATATCGACTTCAATTCCAGCTACTGGAGCACCGATTTGGGTTCCTTTCGCCATTGAATTTTTCATTCCCTGGATAAGAGGCTTGATAAAATTTCTTGGAAGGTCGGTACCGGTAACCAAATCATTGAAAGTCTCTGCTGTGAAATCGTCAAGTGGTCTAGCACAACCCCAAGCTCGTCCATATTGACCTCTTCCGCCAGACTGTCTCTTGTGTTCGAAATCAAATTCTACTTCGTTCAAAATCGTTTCGCGGAATTGGACCTTTGGCTGACCTTCAAAAACATGATGAGAACAAAAACAAAAATAAATAACATACCAAGAATAACAGGGCAGTTGTATTCTCTTTCCATTCGTTGTGCGTAAATTTCTAAATGAAGTTCTCCCATACCATTGATCTGGAATTCTCCAGCCTCATTATCAAAATAATATGTAAAAGACGGATCTTCTTTAGAAAATCGAAGAAGTGCATCTTGGAAGACCTTTTCAGTCTTATCCTTTGCGGGTCTAATTGAAAATGACATAACAGGATCAGGAACATGCATCGACTCCATTGTAAGATCCTTTGCGCCCTCTTATGATTGAAAGTTACAAAATATATCAACTGATATACAAATTATATTACTACAATTCTTACTTGTAAATGTATCACCAGTGGCACAGTCAATACCAAAAGTAGCAAAAATATCTCCAGCAAAAACCTCATTAACATCTTGAAGTTCATCGGAATGAAGTTTCACTAATCGACTGATTTTCACAGTTTTACCACTTCTTGTGTTGAACATAGAATCTCCTACTTTAATTCCCCCCTAAAAAATTTTGATGCGGGACTGAAGGCCAGGAAATTCTGGTCATGTCGGTATTGACATACGGTATGTGAAATACCTGATACATTCTGAAGTAGGTCAATTGTCCAAATTTTTCTTTGGCTAATTTGAAGGCAAGCATAACTGGCGGATTTTCTTTATTTCGAATGGGATTCATCTTTACTTTGTCTACTAATTCACCATTTTTGTCCATTTTATTCGCAAAATTATCAACTTCATATGTCTTTGGAAGCCAATCAATAACAGAGTCGAGAACAAGTTGAACACCGGTATTCTTGAGCGCAGATCCCATAAGAATTGGTTGAAAAGTTCTTTCAATCACGCTCTGGCGAATAGCAGCCTTGAGGTCATCAGCACTTGGTATTTCTTCCATAAGATATGCTTCAGCTATATCATCATTTACATCAGCAAGTGCTCCGATTAATTCTTGAAGTTTATCTTCTCTCTGTTCCGCATATTCAGCTGGTACAGGTCCACGGCGCACTACTGAACCGTCTTTGCCATCAAAGTAAACAGCTTCATTATCAATGATATCAATCACACCTTCGAGTTCAGTTTCTAATCCCATTGGTAAATGAACAAAAGCACAATTTAAACCAACTTTGGCTCGCAAACCTTCAAGACATTTTAAAGGATTGGCTCCATAACGATCCAATTTGTTAACAAATATCACAAACGGAACTTTTAAAACGATTCTTATCATGCTCAAGTCAGATAAGACACAATTATACTTATATAAAAATTATGTTCAAATAAATTATCGAATTATTATGAATTTTATGGAATCATTGCCTTTATATCGTTGCATTTGACGTAATACTGTTATTGTTTGAGATTGCACACCACCAGAGGCGCACATGACTAGAACAGCGCCATCAAGAACACGTAAAGCTCTTTCGACTTCCACAGTAAAGTCAACGTGACCAGGTGTATCAATAATATTGATATCAGTTCCCTTCC
This sequence comes from Oikopleura longicauda, assembly GCA_004367895.1. Classification (NCBI taxonomy): domain Eukaryota; kingdom Metazoa; phylum Chordata; class Appendicularia; order Copelata; family Oikopleuridae; genus Oikopleura; species Oikopleura longicauda. The sequence continues at coordinate 20,471 of SCLD01088835.1, read as the reverse complement.
AATTGACAAAGGTTGCAGCAGATTGAATTGTTATTCCACGCTGTCTTTCCAATTCCATTGAATCCATAACAGCACCAACACCATCCTTGCCACGGACTTCATGCATTTCATCAATACGGCCTGTATAATAAAGAAGACGTTCTGTCACAGTTGTTTTACCACTGTCAACATGTGCAGCGATTCCAATATTTCGTAAATTCTCAATCGAACTTGTAAGTCGCCATGAGTTTCGCCACAGACGCATACGAATAGGTTGTAATATACGATTCGACATTCTTAAATTACAAAAAATCTCTAACCGCTCAAATAAGTTTTAAATCAAAAATCTAAAGTGAAACGCGTATTTCCGATGGTCGTCGTCTCTTTGCTTCCCATGCGGAATTCGTATCAAATGACCATCGGGAAAGCACACTCCACTTTCAATGAGAGCGTGGTTGAATGAATTTTAAATTTGCTTTTTTGGTCATATAAATAGACATTTAATTCAAGTACATCAATAATTTTTCTATTTTAAATTCTCAACAATATATTTCTCTATATTTCTCAACCAATCAAATTGTTTTTTATCTCTCGTGGGAAAAGGAATCTTGCATAGTCCGAACCACTTTGATTGCCATGGAGATGACTCATTACTCCCTCTATTGAGTCATTTTTATTCTTTATCCGATTCGAATTTGAGTCATTTTTGCATTAGCCGATTTTTGAATAATTTAAAAAGAATAAAAAGGGAAAATCCCAACGGGATTAAGGCGCCGCCCACGCAAATTTAAAAATAAAAGAGACAAAATCGTAAAACATCACTCAGAGAAAGAACATTATAAATAATAAGGGTAACAAAATATAAAATAATAATAAAATGGACAAATAAAGAAAATGGATGATGGAGAAAAGTCATCAGTCGAAGAAAATATTATAAAATTGAATAAGGAAGGAGAATCATTCAAAAATGAATTTAATGAAAATCAACAATTTCGAACATGGCCACGAATCGGTTCTTAATACTAATATTAATATTATTTAAATTGTAACGCGGTTAGGCTCTCGGTATTTCTTGGCGCATTTTTAAAAATGGCTGCTCCCTAATTAAATGCGTTATTTCCTTTTTTACCTAAAATAATATCTTAATCAGAAGATAAACCAATTAACAAAGTTAGAGAAACTAAGATTAATTGTTAATGCGTTATTGCATAATGTTTGACCTTGAAATAACTTCTCAATGAACGATCTATTTGGAAACGCCCTCAAAGAATAGGTCATTTTATCATATGACTTACCTTGATAGTCTAAAGGTTATTACCGTTCATTTTCCAGGCCAATGAATTATTTAGAAATATTTTCAATGTGGTTTACTAATGAATAAATGTATAAATGATAGGTTATATACAGTAGTAGATTTTTCTTATACCATAAGTTATGGACCATAATCTTTTTTAAAGTGTGGCTATAATTAAGAACTGAAAAAAGCTCATTATCATAGCCATTACAGCTGCTGTGATTGGATTGTTCCTATCATGGATTTTTATTCAAGTCTTTCTATTCAAGAAACCTACCTGCTGTTGCTTCAAGGTCTGTGAACAGTCAATAATATTAATATTGCTGAAGTTTCAAGACATTTATTGACAGTTAAAACGGTATATTAATCTTATTAAAATGCATTTGAGAGACGTTTTTCGAGTTCGATTTTCCGCTTTGATCGATTTCGTTAGTCAGACACACGGTGATGTCAGCCAATGTCTGCTAATGGCATTGCAACTGGGTTATACATGTACCCGGAATTATTTATAAAATGATAGATATAATTTCAATCTCAATAAATGACACGTTTTAATGCTTTTCAGTTTTTGACATTAAATGACTTGGAACTGGTAGCATTGTTCAAATACACTCTTGATAAAATATTAAAATAGTATTTTAGACCGGATGCCTATCGAGCCGCGTGAGTCGACGTGGTGATGGTGTCGAGATTTGCTCATTGGCTAGTCTGACAGACTTACCGCCTTCATATTCTATGCTTCATATAGAAGCGGATCCGCCTAAATATGGCGAGCTGTTTCAGCCCTTATCATCTTCACGACAAACAGTTTGATTGGTGCTTCAAAATTCAAACTTCTGCCCAATATTTGATGATTCATTACAATCTGGTCTCGAATTTACAGTCAAAACTGACAGTTCTAGACTCGATCTTGTCATATCAGACCTTACATAATGTAACTGGAATGACTTTATGGTGATTTCTCGCTATATTGAAAAGCTTGGACTTTCATCCCTTACCGTTCTTCACCCTAAAGATGTCCGTTGCGGTTGGAACATTCCCTGTATAACAAAACACTGTATAATAAATCGATCTTGAAGTCTGATAATTGATTGAACATGAATTAAGACAAAGTGATAATCGGCTAATTTGAGAGATGAGAGAAGTATCCTTTGTTGGTGAATGTAGTATTGATTTATCAAAGTTGGATCAGCCGCTGAACGGAAAGTGTGCTTATCTCGGACAAAACTTATTCAATGATAAACAAAATGAAGAAGATGTTGAATGGAATGGGAACTCAACCAAATTACAGTTTTATTTTAACAGTTAGACATCATTGAGTTGAACGAAGACATCCCATTAAAGGCAACTTGTGATAGGCGGCGTTGAAGGAGATTTAATTATCGTCGAGTCAAGTGGAAATTCATTGAGGTGAGTTTGAAAAATGAAGTTTTAATTGTCTTGAACATAATTTCATAATCACAGTCATTTTCCAATTCAACGTTCAAACGAGGAGAAAATTGACTTTGGTTTCATTTGTAAAATAAACTCGATTTATTTGAATGAAAAGCGATGGATTACGGTTCTTTCTCATTGCGGTATGCTCAAGGTAATCTAAAATTCATGATAATATTATCAAAATAAATATAAGTTTGTGGCAATGGCTCGAAATAGACCTACCTCATCCGGTTCAGAAAACACTGCAGTTCATCGAGCGCAACCTGAACATCGTGGTTCTACTGGATCTTATAAAATTCCCGAAGGTGACGTCATTCCATTTCTTATTCCAGAGAAGATTGTAGAATATCAAATTAATTTGAATGCTGTCGACTTTGATATTAACGAATTAGACTCCCAGATTTTAATAAAATTCCAATCTGGGACTTATTCTTTATTTTCTTACAGGCCTCATCCGGATAGACCTGTCCAAGGACTCGAGATTAAAAATCTGTCGTTGAAAACTTGACCTTCATTTTGAAACATTTTTTTAATCTATCCAAAGTTGATCACGTTTGCAAATGGGATTTTAATGCCGAATTCGATTCATTCCTGAAATCAGGCCTTCTTGGTGTCTCCGACCTCTCGGTCAGTCGATTTCAATCATCAAATATATCTCGAATGACTTATAAGAAATCTCCCAAAGGTACACTTTTGTTTGATTTCAACTAATAAAGCTTTTTTATTGCGATCCAATATAAAATTCAGCATTTTTCTGTGTCGTTCTAAACTTGTTATCCGATGACGAACAACTTGAACGTCAACTATTGGCATATTTTGATGCTGTCACCAAAAATATTATATTTGAACCGATAGAATCGCCATCAAATAAAGGTCCAATCAAAGTCAAGTTGAGACGTCCTCCCATATTTCAAGGTCATCTCAAGGCAGAAAAAAGATTTGCCTGTATAACACAACAATGTCAATTATCAGCTTTATTTCTAGAAGATTCTAAATCTGATGGCCCCATTTTAACGTCTTTTTTGTCAAGAAATGATATCAAAGAATTGGTGCTAAGTAAGAAGGATTCAAGCCTACCGCAAGTACAAGAAAACTCCGAAATTGTTGGATTTTCAAAATTGGATGTTCTGAGCGATGATAACGAAGAAGTTGTCATCTGTAATGCAACGGGATTAACTTATATTTTATCTTCGAAAACAAATCAAGAAATAATTCGCTATCATCATCGAAAAGGTGATCATAAGAATTTTAAAAATCATGTCAGAACCAATTGAATTCCATCCAAACGTTCGATTTAGGCATTAAATACTTCACTTGTGGTATTCTTGGTTCAAAACCTTGTTTTATCTACATCACCAGCTGGAATACTCTTGAAGTTTTTTCGAATGTTCAGCTGCCATATTTCAACAAACGTTGCATCTTAGAGGCCGTTGAAGAATCAACAGTTATCAAAGAATATTTCCGATCGAAAAATGCAACAGAAAAAATCCAGAAGCGTGACATTATAAGAAATCTACTCTACGCCTAAATCTTGAGATCTGAAGAATTTTTGAAGAATTCGAAAATATAAATTGTCTCAGACACGGATAAATTCTAGATAAAATATTTCCACTGTAAAAATATAAAACTGAAGTTCAATTCGATTTTACAGTGAGTTTTAAAAAGAAAAAAATATTATTTATGAAAAATAAGCATTTCAGAATGACTCAATCAGGAGGAGGTGGAGGCGGCGGTCCGAATCAAGGTGTCCTGGAAGTGATTTCACGTCCAGAGTGTTCCGATCCAATTGATTTCTCATTTTTATTCTTGTCGTCACTTGAGGATGCTCAAGATTCGAACCCAAGAGATTCGCGAAATCTAAAATTCGATTCCGAAACTTCAAAATATAGAACAACTGCTGTCAAGGTACTTTTTAAATCAGCCCGATCCGAAATTTAAATACTTTTTTTAGTTATCAAACAATATTTTGATTGACTTGGCTGGGTTCGATACCCTATTTGAGAATATCATTGAAGGAATGTTCTAATAAATTTGTTTTATATTTTGTTCCTAATTTTGCTTCATGACTTGTGACCATGATTTTGTGTGATCAAATTATCAAATTTTAGTAGAACTAAAAAGATCCGTTTACAAATCTTCAATCAATTGATCTTTCCTTCAATGAATTGACAAAAATCGACGCTTCTGTTATAAAATATCCAAATATTAAATCGTTATATCTACATGGTAATGCTATCGAAAACTTCAATGAAATAAAGAAATTGAAAAAAATGAATAATTTAAGACGATTAACTCTGCACGGAAATCCAATCGGTAATATTTCATCTGCGCCTTGAACTGAAATATAACTAAAATATTTTAGATACGTTGCCCCAATATCGAGCCTGTGTTATCAACTTGCTACCCGGTCTGAAAAGTTTTGACTTTTCTGGGGTCACTAAAAACGATCGATTTGTTTCAAACAATATTAATCTCAAGAAGAAAATAAAAAAATGAATTACAAAGCATGACAAACTGAATCAAAAATCACATGACTCGACTACATTACTTTTCTAAAATAAAAATTATATTTTCTTACTCCGAAATCCTTTTTTCATCATTTACTGACACAAGGTGACCAAGTTGAAGATTTTTGAATTTCAGAATGGCAGAAAACGAAGAAGTTGAAGAGGTAAACCAAAATAAGGATAATACCAAAGATGGACAAAAGGCCGCAGCAGCTCTTGATAAAGTAACAGATCATGTTGAAGAGAAGGAAACTGAAATATCAACTGCTAGTAAGTAGAATTTATAAATAATAAAAAAGCGATGATTTTTAAAGTCCCAGGCTCGCTTTGAGGTTTTGAGTGCTCTCTAGCACAGCTAGCGGGAATCGGGCCAAAAGACACTCGAAAGAGAGCATGGGGCTTTACAGAACAGGCGATATAAACGGTATTCTTTCCAGATATTGAAAACATTCTGAAAACGAGTGAAAGCAAACGAGAAAAGACTGAAGAAATAAAGATAAAGAAAGCGGACATTGATCTTATAGTTCGTGAAATTGAGGTTAGATTTTTCTCGGGAATAAATGATATAAAATTTTGTCTTTAGTGTACTCGGAATTTGGCGCAGAAGGCATTATTTGAATCGAAAGGAAATCTCCAGGCTGCTCTTGTCTCCTTTTTAGACTAATTCTAATAAATTATTACTAATAATTTAATCATTACAAAAACTGTCATAATTTTTTTCAGATTGATGCTAAAATGACTGATAAGGCGAACATGAAAGAAAATGTCGCTTATAATTATTGTCTCCTGGAAACCGTTGTCGAGAATATCACAGCTGATTATTTTAATGCTATTACTCCCATATTGACCAACGCAATCAGCAACGGATTTGATCAACTAAAAGAAGAACATCCAAAGAATAGAAAATTTCTTGACAAGGAACTTTTATAACACTTCATCAAAATATTTGTATTTATATTGTTTTTTCAATACTAGTCTTTTAAATGCTTGAAAGTTAAAAATGAAATCAATAATCATGGCTTATAACAAGGGAACTGTTATTATTGATCAAGTTGAAGATGACCTCAAGTCATCATTTTCGATGGACGGACAGCTTTTTAAACGTGACGAGTATGAACTGTGATCAATGAATCATAGACTATGATTCATAATCTATGATCCATAATTTATGAACTAGGATTGATATAATATTAAGGTGCCAAGAAAAATTCAAGGAATCTACGGATGAAGATGAGAAGGAAATCGATGAAAAAATAACTCAGATTTTAGCACGAATCAAGGCTAAAGAGGAGCTCAGCAGAAAATGTAGTCGTGGTTTTATATTTATGAATCCTAAAATAACATTTTAGTGTCAGCTGGTATCACCCGAATGGATGATTATCAACAAAGACTCGATGCACTACAAGAATAAGATCTCGAGAAAAGTTTACCCAAAAGTTTTAAACCCAAAACATTCCAAAATTGTTCCATTTGACTGCCAGTAAAATTAAAACTTAACAAAACTCTTATTTTTTATTTATGATAAAAAAGAGAAACATAATTATATAAACCAATCAGAGAATGGCTGGATCAGCATTGAAACGATTAATGGCTGAACATCGTCAATTGATGAAAAATCCACCAGAAGGAATTGTAGCAGGACCAAAATCGGATGATAATTATTTTGAATGGGAAGCTAACATTCTCGGACCTCCTGATACATGCTTTGAATTTGGAGTTTTCAAAGCTAGTTTAACATTCCCAAAAGACTATCCAATGTCCCCACCTAAAATGAAGTTTTTGTCCGATATTTGCCACCCCAATGTTTATGCTGATGGTAAGTTTTGATTGTTTTAAGCATTTCCAAAAGTCATTCAGGTCGTGTCTGTATTTCGATTCTTCATCCACCAGGCGATGATCCGATGGGATACGAATCTGCAACTGAAAGATGGAGTCCTGTTCAAAATGTGGAAAAAATTTTACTTTCTGTAATGTCAATGTTAGCCGAACCAAACTGCGAGTCAGGTAATCTATCCTAAGTCTATGCCTAGCAGTCTATTCTGCGTTTTCAAACTGATTATTATAAATCTTGCCTTTAGCTGCAAATGTTGATGCAGCCAAATTGTGGCGAGATCAAAGAGCATCATTTCTTCACCGGGCAAAACAATCTGTAAAAGCATCATTGAATCTGTAATAAATGTAACGAAAAACTTAATATCGATTATTAATTTTTAGAATGAACAATGCTCGAATACCTCCAATTAAATCTGATTCTGAACTCGAGAAAATAATCTTAGAAGAGTCAATGCCACTTATTTTCGAAGGTAATTTTTCACATTTTGATTTAAGGGTAGTTCAAACCCAAACCATTTTATTTTTGAAATCAGTCTCGGAAAGAGTCGGAACCGACATACAGCGACTCTGAAATGGAACGATGAATTTCTAGATCGACCCAGAATAGATTGAAGATGGCGTCATTCGATTTCAGAGACGTACTAAGTCGGATCCGAATCTTTCCGACATTGATTTCGAAAATAAAATGGCTTTGGTCTGGACTTCCCTTAAGTTTTTGAAAAAGAAATTGATTTAATCATTTTCTAGGCTTGAACCTACTGCTTGATAAAAAGCCAAAAGATGGCATGGAGTTTCTTGCTGATTTCTTTCAATCAAAAGTCAAACCGGATCCAATGCTGACTACTAAAAAGTATGTTTTTAAAGTGACATTCCGCGTTTAATTTGAATTTTTAAGAAAAAAGAAGACCACTTCGTTAGTTGGAAAAAGCAATACCGATCTTGATGAGATAATTCGTAGTCATCACTTATCGGCTTCCACAATCGAGAGCTTCTTTTCAGTTGACCAAGAAGAAAGATCGCGAGCTGGGCTTGCTATTTTAACTTCTGAAAATCAAAAACTCGTTGAAGAAATATGTGACCGACTGACCAATGAATAATTTTTCTATTGAATAAATATATTTTCTTATTTTTTTTTAAATATTTTTATTTAGATGATTCGATGTCGTTATTTCATTCTGATATGTGTTTTATTTGGTAACGAAGCGAAAAGAATAATCGACAAAGATGAAATTGAGTCTTTACGAGAGGCGACGCGTGAGATGTTGCGACATGCTTATCAGAATTATGAGAAAAATGCATTTCCAAAAGATGAATTGATGCCGATATCTTGCAAAGGAAAGGACACATGGGGAGGATATAAATTAACAATGATTGATTCAATTGATACCCTTTTATTGACTGGCGATTTGATACAATTCAGAAAACTTGAAAAAATTATTCAAAAAATTAGTTTCGATATTGATAAAAATGTTTCCGTTTTTGAAACGAATATCAGAATTATTGGAGGATTGTTATCTGCCCATTTGCTGTATAAAAAGGTAGGTTACTCTCGGAAAGTATGTGAAAACTATTATAACTGTTAAATTATAAGGCTGGTATGCCTCTACCAATTGGATGGCCATGTAAAGGTCCACTGCTGGATTTAGCAGTAGATGTTGCTGAGCGTATACTTCCAGCATTTAATACGACAACTGGAATGCCATATGGCTCTGTCAACCTTCGGTATGGAGTGACAAAAGGAGAAACACCAATAACATGTACGGCAGGAGTTGGTACATTTATTATCGAGTTTGGAACAATATCTAGACTAACTGGTGATGATAAATTCGAAAAAGCTGCCATGCGAGCATTAGAGGCACTGTACGACTCGAGGTCTGAGATTGGATTGGTTGGAAATCATATTAATACACAAACGGGACATTGGACTGCAACTGAAGCGGGAATCGGAGCTGGCGTTGATTCTTATTTTGAGTATTTGGTCAAAGGTTAGTCTGAAATTCAAAAGTAAGAAGCATAGATTTGTTTTAAGGCTATGTTTTATTTAATAATAAGCGATTGCTAAAGATGTGGCGAAATCTAGAAACTCCAATTGAAAAATTCTTGAATACTGATGGATGGTATGTTTGGGCTAATATGAAAACTGGATCAACTACACAAACCATTGCTCAAAGTTTGGATTGTTTCATTCCTGGTGAGATATAAAAAAAACTTCTTTGAATCTTTATATTTAAGTTTCTCTAAAGTTAGTTTATTTAAATATGAGCATTGACTTTAAGGTATGAAGACCTTGCTTGGTGAGACAGAAGCGGCCATGCAAACTCACTTGAATTATTATTCTGTATTTTCTAAGTTCAATGGATGGCCAGAATTTTATTCAATTAACCAGAATTTACCTGTACAAGGGCGTGAAGGTTTCCCTCTTAGACCAGAATTTATTGAATCCACAGTTTATCTTTATCAAGCGACACGTGATCCAATTCTCCTTGAGATGGGAGCAGAATTTCTTATTGCAATAAATAATACAGCACGAACTGATTGTGGTTTTGCAACCGTTGATAATGTTTTAAATGGTGTCCGGGCTGATCGAATGGAATCGTTTTACATTGCAGAGACTTTAAAATATCTCTATATATTATTTGAACCAGATCATTGGCTGTTCAAGTCAGATCCAACTGGGGAAGTTATCGAAGTTGAAGGCAAAGGTCTCTGTGTTCTAGAACAAGGTGGTTGGATATTTAATACTGAAGGTGAGCAGATATGACATCAGATGGTGAATTCTTAGAAAAAATATTTTCAGCACATCCAATCGATCCCTCGGCGCTTGAATGTTGTTCAAAAATGGATCCATCAGAAATAAACAAAATGATACAAGATATCGACTTCAATGATCTATATGATGACAACTACTTCTCACTTTCAACGAAGCCAGATTCAAACAAAGGAAAATTTCAAAAGATTTTTAAAGTTGAATAGTTTCCAGTTACAAATTATTTTTGAACACTATCAAGTTGACGTCACATGTCCAAAAGAACCATTTTATTTGAAACTTTCTGCGTGGGGTGATGTTTTTGTTTGAACATTCATCCTTCATTTTTTTCTAGAATATTACTATGGCCAACGGATTGGTGCAATCTATGCTCTTCTTCAAAAACGATTCCTATCAAAAATGTGTCACTGACATCCTCAATTAATCGACACAATGAATTCATGATTTATTTCATGATAAAATTTGAAGGATAAAATTAATGTTATTCATAACTTTATTCATTTTAGAAAAATGCGTGACGTGGATCCAAGACTATTATTGGATCCAATCGCAGAGCTTTGTCTGCCAAAAGTATGGCTATGGACCGATTACAACCCAAACATACCAGGTTACTGGGATATGATCTGTGATTTCATTGCGCTTGTTGCCGTCCGGCTCATTAATGGGACTGAACAAATACCACTAAAAACACGCAACAAACCAATGAATATTCGTAAGTATTGACTTTGTGAGATGATTCTGATCTATTCATTTTTTTATTTAAGGGGAAATCAAAAGCTACATTTTCAAATTGCTGAAAGGAGCTCGAATTGATAAAAAGTGCTTTGATGTTTTTGCTGATATTCAGCAAACTTATTTGGTTGTCGATTATGTCTGTGGAAAGAGTGAGCACATTGAAGGCATTAAGTTCGTCAAAGAAGAACGAAAATACGGGCTGACTTACTTTAAAAGAGACGACACAGTTAGCCTAAACCATATCATTTTGACCGATATTCCAGAGGTCGATATGCGACCAGCTGAAGACTCTCAGCTCGCTGGTTTATTGAGAAGCGAAAATCGCAAGCTAAAAACTGGAAAAACTAAAACAGCGGGATTGTCACCACTTTATAGTATATTCAGGTATGTATAGGGTGTTCCATGTGATTTTTTACACAACTTATTTAGTATGGCATATTTGGCTCAGTACGAACCATTTTGGTACAAGAAATATAAGCAAAATGAAAGAAACCTTGCTGATCGACAAAAAATAATGGAAGAATATGGCTGCCTTATCCGGTATCTAGTTCGCAAATTCAAAGGATTACCGTCTGATTTGAAAGAAATATTAAAAGCAAATATTGACTCGTCAGACTTGGCAAGCGGCGAAAATTTCAAAAAGTATTATGATACTCCAGAAGAGGGATTCGAACACAAGCTCCTCAAAAATATTGTCTTCGATTATATTGAATCAAGAATCAAAAGCACACGATTTGACTATGTAAATATTTTTGAACTCGAATACAAGTAAGAGCCAAGTGAACCTTTACACTGTCTCATGTATAATTTCAGCTTCCTAGCCCAAGGGCCTTATTTCATTGATAAAGAACTTATCTTGAGCTGCATCGATCAGCTTCATGATTTAACTATAAAAGATGATGGTAACTTGGAATCAAAATACCTTATAGGAATGAATTTAATTTTTGAATTTACAGTTTTTCGACTTGAGTGAAAGGTGATCAGAATTTACAAATTTAAATGAAGGTAATGGCAGTAATGGTCTGTATGGTCAGCTAGCTCTGAACAACAGTAGTAAGAAAATTCTATCGCCAAAACTTCAAACAGTGGATTCAGAAACAACTGCCTGTGATTGGTGAATTTCCTCATATGCCCAGAAATATTTACTGAACTGCCACTTTATGATATTTACTTCAAATAAAGATAAACGTACCTCAAACTTGTTTGTAAAACACAGTTATGTTTTTAGTACCATGTCAACATTCAGATGGAATTTAGCGAATCGTTTGATGCTATATTAAATTGGAAAGGACCACAAAGTCGCGCTCTAGAGCAATCTTCTGAGTTTACTCCATTACGTAAAATTGATGAAAATTTTCAAGAGGACGAAGATATTTTAACTCAATGGCGCCGTGAAAGAAATAAAGAAAAAATTAAAAATACTCCAAATGTTTATCAACCCGCTAAGGGCACTCACTCGCTAGCTTCATCCAGGTTAATCTCCTTATTATAATAAATTATTGAAAAACGAATTCAGTGGCTCGTTGGCAAAAAATCTATCTTCGTTGGCATCAATTTATGATTATCCATCAGCGTTCAAGTCACGAACCACTGTTGAAACACAGACTGACACCATCTCCGTCATTTCTAAAGGTAAATCTTACTTTACATTGTTTACTTCATAAACTAAAACTGGATTCAGCAAATCAGACTCGTTTCAAGAACTCTACAAGAAGTCGAGGAAATCAAACAAAGAAAATTAAATCAGTTGTAACTGACTCAAAAGCCATTCAAGTCTCTCAAATAGATCATCACGTTGATCGATTTTTGGATGATACAGCCCTAGTCGATCGAGATGAGACTAGATCAAAATCTAGAAATTCGATCGATGAAATTACTCGGTTACCAACTCAATTAGATCTAGAAGAAAATTATATCAACCTTACCAATAATAGAAACGAAGAAGATTTTGACAGCAACGATGAACTTTTAAAATTTTTATACTCAAAAAGAAGAGAAATTATAGATGACATTCAACTCATTGATAGTGTACTCGCTCAATATCATTAATATGACTCAGTGTTGTCAATTCGCTGACCCTTTGCCCTTGGACCCGCCGGCTAAATAGCCGATTTTATGCTTGATACTTCATTTTTTTCAAATTCATTCCAGTTTGTTCAGTTTGGCTAATTTTTAACTGCTTCAGAATGGAAAACGTAGAATCGGAATCGGATAAATTACCGGAATTCGAGCCAGAGGATGAAATTCCCGATTGGTCACCTGAATCAGTAATCAGTGATGAACTTAGAATTGAAAGGCTGAAAAGAGAACTGAAGGTAAGTCTTCCTCTGAAATATAAGGGAATGAACTTGAAAAAGTTCATGAATGTTTATTTCAGGCAGAAATGAAAAAGGGAAAAGATGAAACCGAAGATAAAGTTTACTCTTGGGTTGGAAAACAAATGAAAATTCAAATAACCGATAATAGAATACTAGTTGGGAACGGTTTGACTCCTATTTCTTTTTACATTTAGGATCTTATTGTACAGCCATAGACTATGGCCCATAGTCAAACCTTGATAGAAAATTTCTATGCACCGATAAGGATCAAAATATAATATTACAAAATACAGAAGAATTTTTGAATGAAGTTGGAGAATCAGGAAGATTAGTAGGAATGGTAATGGTACCAGGCGAACACATCAAGTCAATAAATATTCAAAAGGTTCGTCCAGGTCACTTACCAAAACTGGTAAGTTGTTTTAAGCATTTGAAAACAATAACAATGAAAACTTTAGATTCCAGTATCTACAGAACAGCCTGAACTTCTAGCGAATAAATTTGAAGGCCTTGAAGTTACCGGAAAGAGTGTTACCAATGGTCAAATATCAAATCTCGAAGCCCATTATGAAAATCAAACTAATTTATCATTATGACCAATCCACTGTACATAATGAATGATAATAATTTAATATTAAATATTGTTTTTATTCAAGATCATGCGCTTTACTCGTATTGTCAGGCTTCGAACTTCCGTCCGACTAGCAAATTATGTTGGCGATGGGGTCAAAAGAAACAGAACGTTAAAAGAAATGTACGAAGTTTTAGGCGTTCAAGATGGGGCTTCGCCCACTGAACTTAAAAAAGCATATATTAATAAAGTCAAAGAAAATCACCCTGATAAAGTTGACGAATCCAAAGGTATACTTTTTTCTCTGTTATGAAATCTACATCAGTTCCAGCCATTATTTTCCAATTCAGAGGATCGGATCGAAATTGATGAATTGAAACAGATTTATGACAAAATTCTCGAAATTACCACAATTGAAAAAGAAGAAATGATTGAAAAGGGAACTGGTACCAAAAAAATAAAATCTTATAAGGGAACAACCTGGACATTAGATGACTATAGACAAGGGAAACACAAAAAAGCTGATCATCAAGATTTATTGCAAGGCAATTTTATTCGATTTGTTATCATGTGTCCACTTATGCTTTTATTTATTGATAAATCATGGGATTTTTGTACCGGTAAGTCGTCGAATCCAGAATTATATTGGACTAAAATCGATTCATTTCAGATTTAAAAGGACGAAATGAAAGAGCGACGTTTGAATATGAAGAAAAGCTCTATCTTAAAGCCCTTGAAGAATACAAAATTGAACAGGCCGCACTTGAAAAAGCCCAGTTACTAAATCCAGAACTTTTCAAAAATGCTGAAACTGCTTAAAAATTATTTTGTAACGCTTTTAAAATAATTTCTCATTAAATTCTGCTAAATAAATCAAATTGAAATGAAATTTTGAAGAATGGACCGAAGCGAAGAAGATGTTTATGAAGTCGAATGTATTTTGGCGTCACGTAAAGCACCAAGTGGAAAGAAATACCTGGTTAAATGGAAAGGGTGGCCAGACGACCAAAATTCATGGGAACCAGCTGAAAATGTTGATGCCACAGAAGAAATAAAACTATACGAAGATATGCGCCAAAGTGAGTAAAATATTTTTTATACGGCATGCGATGTATCATTTTTTGAGAAGTTTGGAAGATTTCATGCTAGAGACATCATGATATCTTTAAGGCTGGATTTCAAAAATGGATCCAAATTCAAAATTCGCAGAGTGATGAATCAAATGATGCAGGGTGCACTCAACGTATTTTATTAGTTATCAATTTCAATGAAACCTATTGATCAAACTGAAAAACTGCCTCATTCCATTGATCATTTCTGTGACAATTCTAAAACTAGAACTGCCTCACTTCTAGTCAAGCATATATTTAGAATATGCCAAAATGGGAGATTGTCGTCCTGTTGATAGCAGCTTTGATCGGCAACGGAATGGCCTCGACAAAACAAACTTTATTAGATAGCATTATTTATGATCATATTTCTTCTCGGGATGAGGACATGACATTTTGTTTCCGGCAATTGAATCAGACTCATCAAGGATGGTTTTCATTTACTAGTTTTTAGCCTAAAGTCACCGGTAGGCTGTTGAGCGAGATGATTTGTGACGCAATACACATGAAAACCCGTGTAAGTCGGTTGTCAAACTGATATGGATCCAGGAAATGCAGGGACGCTTATTTATGTAGAAGATAGGCAGCAATTGTTTGATTTATTAGTTCCAGATAATGTTGATTTCGCACCATTCGCAATTCTTATGGAAGTTGGCTTGCTAACTGATGAAAATACAGAATATTTGTTAGATGCAAGTATAAGGAATGGTTCAGTTGACTCTTAAATTCTACAAAATAAATTAACCATAATTTATGAACCACGTAAGACTAAATATGGTATCGACCGTTATCACCTTTCGAAATGAAAGTCTGCCTCTAGAATATTTTTCGCCAGATTATAAGTGTCCAAGAGCTGGATTTACCAATCAAGAATGTAATCACAATTGGAACCCAAAGGGAACTGGCTTAATGTGGAAAGATTTCCCCTTTGGTATCGTCTTTTATAAAAACCAAACAATTATTGAAAATATAAAGCAACATTACGAAAAATATAATAAAAAACCGCTCAATGAACTAACCTACCCTATTGCCCAGGTAAAGACAGGTCATTTTAATCGTAGCTTCAATTTCAATTTAAGTATCAAGGAGCCGTAAGAATGTTTGCTGCACAAGACTCTCCCACATGTATGAGACGATCTATGAAAACTTATTTGATGGCCGAAGCTACAACAATATTATGTGATTCATATGGTGGATGGAATAAGGTTTTGACAGTTCCACCACTTCCAATCAGCCAATCGAAAGAGGACAAAATAACTGATAATAGTATGACGTTGTTGCTGACCAAGAACGATCATTTATCATTTTTCACAAATACTGGTCGCGGATCATTGACACAAATAATATTGCTAGCAGTCAGCAAAGCCCTATCAACTACCGCCATTCAAAATAAACTGAAAGAAGCTGATAAATCTATTGGTATTATGTATCTTGCCAGTGAAGATTTTGGAAATATTGGCGTCGATTCTGTTCTGTATGATATGTCGGAAAAGAATTATCCTGTGATGCAAAAACTCGAAAACGGATCAACTGTTGAGAGTAAAGATGGCATTCTCAAGGAATCAGAATCTGAAATCAAATATCCAAAGCAAATTGATATGAGTTCAATTGCCGCTTTTATAGAACTTGGAGAACTCGGTGATATTGTCAATAATCCTGAACTTTATTTTCATGCCAAAGAGAATAATGTAGATAAAGGCCAGTTATTCATAAGATCAAACCTTTAAAATGATAGTCTAATTTTTTCAAACTACAATAGTAGGATATGGTGATTGAATCCTAATAAAGATATCTTCGAGACATTTCGAAATGTGTCAAATGGATATGATGGTATTGGTATCAGTAAAGCAACAGGCAATTTTGGTTTACCTCCATCAAGTGTATCACGATTCATTGATGAAGGTCATGGCGACGCTTCTAAACTTGGAGTCTTCATTTCTGACTTTAATGAAGGAATCGATTCAAGTTTGATTGATGTCCCAAAATAGAGACCACGTATATCTGCTTAGAATCGAGCTTATTTGAATTGCATTGAATCGAGAATAAGAATACAAGAATGAGTTTACAAGCTCGATGTATAATGACAATAATAATTATGGTTTTCCATCAGACTACTGCACAGACGCTTCAAAAGCTGATTTGGGTTCAAATGTGGCAACAATAACGACAATAATCGCTCGGTCAGTTTTGAAATATGCTTTAGGTGACACTGAAATTGGTGATCTTGAAGGGAAAGCTCTTTTAAAACAGACTTGATGCAATAGACATCCTAATTGTTGAGATGAGTGGTTTCTTATTTTTACCAACTTGACCGTAAAGTATGCAGAGCCAAAAAAAGTTAAAGTAGACGATAAGACGATTCAAGAACTTGTTTGTTGTGTTTTGATTTCTCCTCGAGATTGTTCTGCAGTTTCAAACTTATTTGAAATAACCTACGCTGACTCGTATGGAAATCAAATACCTGCTGAGGGTTATCAGAAACAATTTAGTAAGTTTTATGAATTCCGCTGCTTGTAATCTAGTATTTTTTAAGCCTTCAATCCGTTAATCGTTGAAACGTCTCGTGGGACAGTTCGACAAGATATGGAAAGTCATGTGATCGAAAATGTAATGGTTTACTATACCGGCGAAGAAGTAAATTGCACACTTGACTTAGAAAATAGAGATATACTCTACAATGGTACTTCTATTGCCAATGATAAGTAAGACCTCAATTGAAATTAATAAGGATTGTATATTCGAATTAAGGATGTATAAATATGCCTTATTCAATAATGCCACCTTATGCATGCGGACTCCACTGTTTAAACAAATGGCACAATCGACTGCTTTCCGAATCCCTGACTATAACCTAGTACAAAATCCCAAAAACTATTCACTTTGGACAGAATCAGGTATGAATCATTTCGTACGATAGTATATCTCAATGATCATAACAGCCAAATAAACATACTTTCAGAATGGGCATATTTGACACAATCGCGTATTTACTTGGTCGAATCTCCAGTCAAGCAAAACGTTTCACTTTCACTTGGCATTATTTCACTTTTCTTTGCATTCCTAATTGCCTGGACCATAAAATGGAAGGTGAGTCATTTTATTTCAAGAATAAATCTGACGTATTGGGTTTTAAGGCATCCTCCATCTTCGTCTCGAGTGATGGTATAACCAATCCTGTTTCTGCCATTGGTTCGTCATAATAAGGGTGGTAATCATTGATGGTCATTTCCTTTAGGATGACACACCCTTAAAATCCCTTGGGACTATTCTTGGATTTCTTCAATTTTCTATATCCACTTTAAACTCACTCGGTCAGAGTTTTGGTAATTGTTATCTATCCGTATGACAATGTAAAATGTATATGGTTACCGTGTGCATGACCAAAAGTGGGCTAACTGTATTATACCATTTTAGGGGCTCCATTGGGAATTGACCTATTCAACCCCTTTCTACTGTCACTGCTTAAGACTAAATTCTTCATTCAAAAAGAGAAAAAACATTCATAAAACCCTACGCAAAAACTCTAGTAAAATCGTTCATGGCTACCTTCGAATATTAAAACTAAGATTCGAAAAATTCAGAGAGATGATCGGTGGGCTATTCATCTATAACCACAAGGGGGAGGTATTGATATCTCGACTTTATCGTAGCGAAATAACACGGAGTCATATCGATGCATTTCGTGTATCTGTAATTCATTCGAGATCACAGATAAGAAGTCCGGTTGTCAATATTGGAAGGTAAGGGACTATACTTATTATATCATTCAGTGTATATTAAACGAGTTATAGAACGAGTGATCCATTAATTATTGGAATCTAATATATATTCAGAACATCATTTCTCCATATTAATCATAATAACATATGGATATGTGCTGCGACAAGAACTAATGTTAATGCTGCATTAGTCTTCACTCTTTTGAACAAGTTTCTGGTTTCAATGATGGGTAAGTCAAGGTTGGAATTGGGTTAAGGTCTTTTCATGATCAAAAACCATCTTATTATTGTCATTTCAGGCTATATGTCAAAAGTCAACGAGGAGACGGTTAAAAATAATTTCGTGGTTATTTATGAGCTGCTTGACGAGGTTCTAGACTACGGATATCCACAACAGGTTGAAGTCTCGGCATTGAAAGGCATTGTTACTCAGCAAGGTAAGAACAAATTATTTAATTAATTATTCATAATATATTTAAGGTTTAAAACATACAATTGCTCGACAAGTTATGAGCTCAAATCAATCTGAAGATGTTGGAAATATAACATCAAAAGTGACTGGTCAAATTGGATGGCGACGAGAGGGTATCAAGTATCGAAGAAATGAAATCTTTTTGGATGTCCTCGAAAACGTGAATTTATTAATGTCACCACAAGGTCAAGTCCTGTCTAGTCATGTTGCAGGGCGTATAGCAATGAAGTCATACTTATCCGGAATGCCCGAATGTAAATTTGGACTCAATGATAAAATAATTGGCGATAAAATTGAAAAGGTAATTTTTGAGATTTCGAGCTGGTATGTTATTTTGTTTTAAGCAAAACTCGGCAGCCACTTCTGACAAAAAGACAGCGATTGCTATTGATGATTGCACTTTCCATCAATGTGTTCGATTGTCGAAATTTGAGTCCGAAAGAGCGATAAGTTTTATTCCTCCAGACGGTGAATTCGATCTAATGCAATATAGAACGACCAAGGTACAGTATAAATACTTTATAATAAAGTAACAACGAACCAAACAAATTTCTCTTTTAGGACATTTCGCTGCCATTCCGAGTGATTCCATTGGTTCGTGAAATTTCGCGACAGAAATTAGAAGTCAAAATTGTCTTGAAATCAAATTTTCGTTCGACTCTTTTTGGTCAAAAAATTGAGATTCGTGTGCCAACCCCGAAAAATACTGCAGCAGTCCAGCTTCTTTGCTTGAAGGGTAAAGCAAAGTACAAAGCAGCCGATAATGCTATTGTTTGGAAAATGAAAGTAAGGTCATTTTAAGTCAATATCTTGATTCATAATAAATTTAAGCGTATGGCTGGAATGAAAGAGAACCACATCTCAGCAGAAATTGAACTTCTCCCGACTGCTGAGAAAAAGTGGAGCCGTCCCCCAATCTCAATGAATTTTGAAGTTCCTTTTGCGCCAAGCGGACTCAAAGTTCGATATCTGAAAGTTTTCGAATCGAAACTAAACTATTCCGATACTGATGTTATCAAGTGGGTTCGATACATCGGTCGTTCAGGACTTTATGAAACCCGTTGCTGATTGGTCAATTCAAATTATTGACCTATTTCGTGTTCGTTCATATGTATTTGTATACTGTCATATATTTAGAAAATAACTTCAATGTCTACATTTCTTCAATCCAATAATAAATTCAATTTCTTCAAGTGAATGGTTGTTTTGTTTCTTTATCGATTGACCTCAATCGAGTTATTGACCTCGATTAGTGGGGGTAAAACGAAAAATCGATAATTTTGAAATTGGATTTCCCGCTCTATCTCGATCGCGCTCTCAATGAAGCTTGGGGAGTACTGGTTCACGTTTGGCACCGTGACCAAGCAGCTGTAAATATTTCAATCATAATATATATACGCGAAAAAATATACAGTCTCTCAGCTTTTGAAAAATATACAGATCGCCCTGGGAGGCGGTAAGAGTTGCGTCCATATTTGTCACGCGCGTGACAAGAATATAAAATAAGATTACAGTCGTATTTATAGGACCAATGGTTCCATGACATAGTTTGGAGTTTACTTAACTATCAAACATCAAGTTCATTTCCTCTCCTTATCAAATCACGTGACCTAATCATCAAAATTCCGTTCTTAAGGGTGTTCCTGTCGATTTTCGACCAAACTTTGACTGCCCATTTTGTGAAGACAGATGACGCTAGGATTAATCAGTTTCTTTTATTGAAACAACTG
>SCLD01088834.1:0-13754 GCA_004367895.1 Oikopleura longicauda | reverse complement strand
GTAGTGGTTGTTGTTGCGGTAGTTGTCGTAGTTGTGGTGGTTGTTGTAGTCGTAGTGTATGTTGTTGTTTTAGTAGTTGTTGTCGTCGTAGTTTTAGCTGTGGTGTTTTCAATTGCATATGGGTTTGTAGGACGCTGCGTCGGCCTTTGGGTTGGCCTTTGTGTGGGAATATTTGAGTTTTGGTAGGTCGGTTTTTTGTACGGCTTCTTTTTCGGTTTTCGCTTCGGTCGCTGTGGCCGCTTGGTTTTGTTTGGTTTTTTGTATGATGGAGTCTTTGATGGTTTCTTGTACGATGGTTTCTTGGCCGGCTTTTTGGCCGGTCTTTTCGGTCGTTTAGGTTTCTTATATTGCGGTTTTGCTACAGGATTATAATTCGATGGACGCTGTGTTGGTCTCTGCGTCGGGCGTTGGGTTTGATAGGAACCTTGTGTCGGGCGTTGTGTGGGACGTTGTGTTGGCTTCTGATATGTGTTTTGGACATTGTTTGTTATTTCAATGTTCACGTTGTTTGATGGGTTGTTATTGTATTGTGATTGTGCAGGTCTTTGTGTCGGGCGTTGTGTCGGTCTCTGATATGGTGTCTTTTGGTATGGCGACTTTGTTGGTCGCGCTGTTGGGCGTTGAGTTGGTCTCTGTGTATATACTGGCCGACGAGTTGGTCTTTGAGTCGGTCTTTGTGTTGGCCTAACATACTGAGTAGTAGAACGTGTAGTATAATGCGTTGTCGGCCGTGTTGTGTATTTTGTTGTGGCTTTGGTTGTGTATCTGGTAGTGGGACGTGTCGTTGGCTTAGCAGTTGGTTTATTGTAGTTGTTTTGCGGATTATTTGGAGCATATGGATTTTGGAAAGTAGGCTTTTGTGTTGGTCTGTTGTTGTAATTGCCATTGTTAGAGTTGTTCGATGTTGTTGATCGTGTTGTGTATCTGGTGGTTGGTCGTACCGTAGGTGGACGATTTGGAGCATATGGATTTTTGACATTGTTTGTTATTTGAATATTCACGTTGTTTGAAGGCCTGTTGTTGTATTGTGATTGTACAGGTCTCTGTGTCGGACGTGTAGTTGGTCGTGTGTAGCGAGTGGTGGGCCTCGTCGTGTGCCGAGTTGTTGGTCTTGTTGTGTAAGGCGTTTTCGGTCTCGTTGAGTATTTTGTTGTTGGTCGTGTACTTGGTCTTTGTGTTGGATTATTGTATGTCGGTGGCCGTTTCGGTGCATATGGGTTTTGAAAAGTAGGTTTTTGCGTTGGTCGATAATTGTTATTGTTGTTTTGTGAGTTGTTATATTGATGAATTGGTTTTTGTGTAGGCCGGTTGTTATAATTGATATTTTGTGAATTGTTATACTGATGGTTTGGCTTCTGCGTTTGTTGAGGCCGAACTGTTGGTTTCTGGTATTGAACCGGACGTTGTGTTTGTTGTTGTGGTCGGTGTGTTGGTTTTTGGTACTGTGTCGGCCTTTGTGTTTGCTGATTAGGCCGTTGTGTTTGGTAAGGTTTATGAGTTGGTTGATTTGAATGGGGTGGACGCTGTGTCTGACTTGGTTTGTTGTACGTCACTTGACTTGATGGTTTGTCAGCAACTGCTTGAGAAGACTGACTCGGTAGCTTAGTTGGCTTTCCATTATTATAGATGATTGTTGGTTTCATCGACGGGTCTGAAGGCATTATGTATGTTGGACCATTTCCGCCGTTATTGTTCACGTGAATAACAGCGTTTGGTTTGTTAACATGGATTACTGTGCTATGTGTTGGTCGGTTAAATTGATTCTGCACATTTGCTGTACCAGTTGGCCGATTTGAAGATGACAGATGACCCTGATGTTGAGGTGGTCTATTTTGACTGGCCTGCGCGGAATATTGAGGTGGTCTATTTTGACCCTGGTTTTGAGGTGGCCTATTCTGATTGCTCTGCGCGGGATACTGAGGAGGCCTATTCTGGGTGCTTGGTCGATACTGATTGTTGGGTGGTCTATACTGAGTGCTTGGCGGCCGATATGGCTGAGTGTTAGGACGATATGGCTGATGTGTGGGTCGGTTCTGATTATGGTGATAGTTGTTCTGGGGATTTTGTGGCCTCCAGCTCTGACTTGGTGGTCGTTGTGTCAGAGTATTGTGTTGCTGAGGAATGTACGAACTGTGTGATACTGTGTGTGCTACAGGTGCGCCACCGTACGGCCGTGCTCGGCTGCCAGCAGCTGTTGACTGATCAATCAAGTTAATTTTGACAGTTCCTTGATCCACGCCATCATCAGCAAAAATAACCCATCCCATATAAATATGCTGAGTTGGTATCGTCATGTAGTAATCAGAGCGTGGTGAGATAAATCGTGACATTTTAGCGGTGACGCTCCCACTTTCACCCATCTCATAATTATCGAGTAACCACACTGTTTGGTTTTCGTCCAGTATAATCTCGCTTCCATTCAAAGTGTGATAAAGATTAATCAAACCATTACCGTCATCTGTTTGTTTAACTTGGATTATCTCATGATGTTCAGTTTCGTTCGTAAACAACTCCATCATCACATCGGTTGTATTTGTTAGTTCGGCTTCCATGAAGATTTTGTAACTGCCCACATACCATCGAAGTGTTAAATAGTCGGATATGACCTCTTCATAGTCGTATTCCATTGGGAAACTCTCCGTCTCATTCCCAAACGTTATTGTAGCTAAAATCGCTTTTTCGTACTCTTCCAAGCTTTCTTCGTCTTCAACTTCACTTTCTTCGTTTTCATACTCACCACTCGACTCCGGTGTCGGAGAACCTGGTAATTCTTTAGCAACGGGTGAAAGACCACGGCGATTGAACAGATTTGACAGACCAGAGTTAACTACTGAATGGCTTGGTCCTATTACAACAATTTTTGACGGACTGTTGCGTTTTGTCGCAACGCTTGAGTTAGTTGATTCGGTTGAGCTTATGGAAGTTGTTGAAGTAGACGTTTCCGTTGAAGTCGTGGTTGTTGGACCAGTCGTAGTAGTTGTAGTTGTCGCGCTAGTTGTGGTTGTGCTAGTTGTAGTTGTCGTGCTAGTAGTCGTACTCGTACTTGTTGTTGTTGTGGTTGTCCTGGTAGTTGACGTTGTGGATTCAACTTGAAGATACTTTTCTTGTATCTCATTAATAGGCATATCACATTTGATGAATGATCCGGGTTCAACTGACCATATCTTCTTTTTTCTATTTTTGCACATAATTTTGTCAACGGATGGTAAAAAGTTGTCATTTTTACACGATATGTCACATCCAAATCCTTTGCAGTCAACAATCACATCCTCCTCAAACTCAATTGTGTCATCTACTTCTCCACAGGGAGTTCGCCTGTTCGGTGTGTAGCAGAAAACTTGTTTAACGTCGACCGGCGCTGGTGACCATGATACAGTGTCCTGTTGAACCAAGCACGAAATTCGCTTGATGTTGACTATCATATGTGGCGAGAAACATGATGCGTGGCACGTTTCATCGGTGCATGTGACTTTAACATTTTCTTGAATCTGAAAATGACATTAAAATAGGTTCATTTGTGGAGTGTTCAGTTCTGAGTAGAAAAGTAACCTTGAAGTCCTGTTCGGGGGCACCGCATCGTGTTAGCTCTTGTCCGGAAACAATTGACCTGATAAAATTCGTATATGATTTAACCTTCGTCACCAGAAACGGACCACCGCATGTGCTTCGTTTGCGTTGAATTCCCACCAAAACTGGTTCATTGTTTTCGACGCACATAACGGGACCACCTGCATCACCGTGACAGGATCCTTCGCCATTATTACCCATTGCGCAGAAGACTTCGTTTTCATCCCATAAATCGTATGGTCCAAAAATTCTTTCGCAAATGTCATTCGAAAGAATGATTATATCAGCTTCCAATAAATGAGTTTCAACTCCGATTGATCCAGTTGATGACATTCCCCAGCCAGCAATGAAGCATCGTTCGCCAACAGTGGGCTCTGTTTCGGGTAGACATGCAGGTTGTAAGTGTTCGTTATAGTCGAATTGCTCTTCTAGTTCAATCAGTGCTAAATCATTGGCAAGTGAGCCGGGACGGTAATATTGATGATAATGGACTGCCTTAGCAAAACCACGAAGCTCGGACTCTTCAATAATGCCATTGACTTCATCAGCCGCAATTAATCCGACCACTTTGCGCTGGTACGCACAGCTGCCGGCTGTTATTATCCATTTTTTGTTCAGTATAGTTGCGCCGCACAGTCGAATAACTCCATTTTCGTCCTTCATTCCCAAGCGAACAATGAACGGCCAGTTCCAGTTAGTTTCATGTCCATTGAAAATGCGTGTGTTGGAATCCATCCGAATTCCGGGCGACTTCTCTATATTGGTACATCGTATTCCTGCTGGCAACTGGGCGTGATCGGCATGCGCCCAGACAACAAGTGGTATGAATAAAAGTAGCAAAACCATTTATTCCATTAGGCTATTTTGTGTCTATTTGAAAATGAACACAGTGTCTAAGTGCACGAAAATTGTTAGTCAGTGTTGGTGCCGCACTCTACTAGGGTGTTACACTTTTCAGTTGATGTAAAGCGAACAGGGAGTCCGTCCAAAACCGATCAAAACCACTAGTTTACTTTTATCAAATAGCGACTGGACACCCAACTTATGCCCCTCTCTGCGACACCACCAGCGAGCCACTGTGCATGGTCAATTATCACGCAGCTCCCTCACTTTATATGCAGCGAAAAAATCAAACCGCAACGACCAAAACATAATTGTTTATACGTGTGCTTGACAATGTCCACTGTACAACATCGGACGTGCCCGACACTGGGTTGGATCAAGCCAGCCCAAATCTAAATTGACTTCGCATCTAAGAATAACGGGTTCAACGTCATTTAACCATGCATGGCGAACTTGACCGTGGTAATTAACTCAATCCGATGACTTATTTACCTGGTCTTCCCACTTCAAATGGCCGTTCTTATTGAACTAATTCCGAGACAAATATTATCCAAGTCAGCGTTAACGCGTCTATCAATAGCCAAAATTCCATATTCTGTACCAACACATGCTCATTAGGCCTTATAAAAACTAGCGTCACACGATAATTTACTGATCGGCAAACATTTCGTAATTCAAAAACACTGAACTATTCCTAGATTTCAGTCCCAGTTGGTCTAGGGGTTAGGATTTCTGGTTTTCACCCAGACGGCCCGGGTTCGATTCCCGGACTGGGAGCTTCTTTTGATTTTGAATTATTTAGGTGCTAATCCACGCCTATTATCTATCATATGGCCACGAGCCTCAACACTACGCAACCATGATTCAAGAGACTTCGTTGAACTTTGAAGATCCGATCGCACCGAAGTGTATCAACCAGCAATATGCTGAACGCCGAAAGCGACGTCAAAAGAATAAGGGCCACCAGTATGTGGCTGCAATGGCGATTCCGGGGAAGCATGACGACGATATAAGTATGCGTATGTGTGTGCTTTGCCTTTATTTACTAACGCTTTAGATTACTACTACGAACGCTACACATGTAAGCCGAACTGTGATAGTCGCACTGGTTCCTTCCCGTTCTTCATTCTAACCACGACAATCGCCCAAATAACCATTTTCGCGACATTCTACGCCGAAGCTGGAAGTTTTAAGGATCTTTGCCGGTTCAACTATGACATGGTAAAGTCGGACTTAATATTCAATCCACATCGGCGCGAAGATGTCTGGCGTTTCATCACCTACCAATTTTTACACGCCGGTTTTCATCATATTTTCGGTAATATGCTTTTTCAATTGGTGTTCGGCATACCACTCGAAATGGTGCATGGTACGATGCGTGTTGGCGCTATTTACACAATGGGTAAGTGCAAAACATTTCCAAGTGTCATGCCACTAAAACTCTGATCTATCGGTGTCATCTTGAAGTGTATTTGGCTAACCATCATGGTTATAGGTGTGCTCATGGGATCGCTGTTTTCATCAATTGTCAACGTGAAGACATTCTTGCTTGGCGCCTCGGGTGGTGACTATTGCCTTATTTTTGCGCAACTGGCCAATTGTATAATGAACTGGGATGATATGACCTGGTTCGGGTGGCTTGTTCGACTTATCCCAGTGGTTACATATGCGTGGTACGACATTAGTCAAACATTGGCTCGATTTGCCGCCGGTGAAACGTCAACCGTATCATGGTCGGCGCACCTGGGAGGTGCCGTTGCAGGACTCACATTCGGCATTTGCATGCTTAAAAATTTCCGCAGAATGCCATGGGAAGGAGTTTTGTGGAAAGTAAGTGCTCACAAGGAGTGTAATTGATAATCACTGTCATTTAAAGATTTCGTGCCTTTTGTTCATTTCGATTCTGACGTTCGCTATTTTTTGGAACCTATTTTGGCCGGGATATTCTGTAGGTGACGGGCTTGAAGACTTTCGTGATGTAAACATGACCGAAGTGTTGGCAAACGCAAAGGGAAGAACTGAAGAACTTCTTGATTCAATGTCCGACTAATCTGATTGTAATAAAGTTCGCTGTGAGGAACAATTTGCATTTGATACGCCATAAAATTGTATTTACATGAGGAAGGGAATCGATGAAAAATTGAGGCAAATATAATGTTTACGGAACAGCGACTAAAAGTATTATTTGCACTAGCAGCACTGATTTTGACACGACTTGATATCAACTTTTAAAATTGTTAGATAAAAGGACAGTATGGCTCGAATAGTGAATGACCAACATGGCAAGGTATGTTTCAAACTCGCAAAAATTGCAACCTTTTAAAGCGCGTCTTTTATCACCTGACACTTGACTGAGGCATCAGCTGTGTTTAGACGTCTGAATCCTGTTAAAAATTCCGATGTTCTTAAAAGTACACTAAACTGAACTCTACTTCCGCCACAGTGATATTTAATTATCATATCAAAAAAACTGTCTAGTCTGTCGCTCAAATCAGGGCGAACAAAGATTTGGTTGAAAGTCGGTCAACACGGTAATATGTTTTGATGCTGTACTATAGTAACATAATTTGCATAATGCAACTTGCATAACTTCGAACATGTGTCTAAAGACTGACTTAATTAAAAGTTTTATTGTGTCTAGTTAGTCTTATCTGTCTTATGGAGGGAATTCAGAACCAAATATTTGTATCATCTTCCGGTCCGAACTTTATCACAGCTTTTACCTAGTCTGAAGTCTCAAATTTCTTGCCCATGAATTTTGTCACAAAAAGAAATCTATAATGAGCGTAAAGAGAGTAAGTGGACTTAGTAAGGTAATTTAAGGTTGAAATAGACTACTGTTAATAATAATCGACCATGGTCCGACAAAAACGAACATTCATCCATATAGACTGTGATGGAAACTGTCAACCACCAAATACGAGCATTGAATGAGTGGGTTCATTTTGTAGGAGAATTAGAGAAGCCAAACAAACCAGTTTCCCATAATCGCGATATGACATTTATTTTGTCATAAATTGGCTTCTGATGGCCGATTACGACGAGCACTCTCTCATAAATTATTTCAGCTGGCTAAATAGGCAGTTTTGTTACAGAGATTGGAAAGTGATTGTACACCACTTGATTGACGGCCGACTTGAAACGGTTATTTATTTGCTCCACATTTTAACACACTTTTTGCCGTGAAAATTTATTACTTTTAACGTAACACTAACGTAACGCTGAGCGCTGATAATTTTGATTGATGTCTGGCTGATGTGTAGAAGTCATATTTAATAAAGGTGAAAGTTAACTGGTCAAAAAGCAACAGTTTTTTATTTGTCATTTATCCACACAAGAAGTCTTATCAGTGAACGCAGCGTTGTTTAGTTCCAGTCACTCTCAACTCATTTCATTTTAGAGCGAAATGTTCAACGACTTTATAACAAAAGCAAAAACATTTTTGAGTGATGCCAATATCAAACAAATTCAAGCGGCGTTCAAGGGCGACACAGTCACTCAGAGTACTCTTGTTGATCTGTTGCATGATTATATGGAGAACAAATTAGACCCAAGTTACCAAAACTGGCGACTTTTGCTCAGGTAAGAAGCAAACTTGCAGTTACTTGCAGCAAACTGGGTGTTTTCAGTGAATTGGACGAACTTATCACAGAACCAGTTCACTACGCAATTTACGCCGTCGTCTTCGACATTATAAACCCACATCAAGTCAGGGCGATTTCCGTCGATGGCCGGGTACCTCATTTGAAACATAACTACCATTACATTACAATTGATCGCGATTATGTTAATCAGGTATGGGTGTTTGCAATATATATTTAGTCAATGTCAAGTTTGATATACTTATCAATGATAACTTATCATTACTTCACACATAAAAATTAACAATTTGACTATCCAGCAAATATCCATTTACTAAGCCAATCGACTTACAACTCGTGGCAATCAAAAATGACATCAACAATCTGCAGATTAAGGAGTACATCTATATCAAATCCCTCCAAGGACACGGGCTTGAAACTAATGCGTTAATGATCAAAATGTAAATAAGTGACCAACACATAGTCCGTGTCAATAATACAATCTCTCAGCGCACTCAAATATGAAGATCTAATCGATCTGTTATCAACTACTGTATTACATATAAAATTCTCTGTTGCGAAGTGTACAAGCACCATGGTTTCTAAGAGTCAGCCCGTTACAAGCAACAGACCCGACACGCTTGGGCCTGGCTGAGGCATGCGGATTGCAGATTGGTGATCGAATAGTTGAAGGTAGGTCATATGTTTAACCGGTGACACTGATACGGAACCAAGACTTCCGTTGATTTAACCTCAACATATGTAGGGAAATGAACTGATAGCAATACGTTTATTTAGTAAATGATCTCGCAATGAACAGCTTCGCCGATTTCAAGGACATCATGGGCCGTCTTCTACGGACATCGGACGATGTCGTGTTACGAATCGAAAACACGGGATTTGTTCCAGGTTGGTTTTAATAATCAAAGTTCAGAACGAAGAATAATCTTTCAGCAACTGGTTGCACACGCATGTCCACCATCAAATGGACGAAAGTCGACAATTTTAAGTTTCTCAGTAAAGAAGTCCCTATTACGGGCAGCAATCTGATTGAAATGTTGAATATCAAATATTGCAATCCCGGCATTTTTGTTATGATGACCTCACGCGAAGATAAGAGAAACACAACGGCACGTATTGGCGACCCGGTAACAGAAATCAATGGCGAGAGGACGGAATTCATGAGCCAGTTTGACTTTGAAGTCGAGATGAGCAAAGGGATCAAAACAATGTTCTACTCGTAAGCATTAATGAGTGTAGATTATTAATTACTTTTTCCCAATCGTTCAGTGAATCCTCGTCAAACTCTATTCAAAAACTGTTTACACAGCTCTGCCAACCGGGGCGCAACTGGCCTCAGGCTGAGCTGATTGCATTGAAAAAACGAATGTCAAAAGTGACGGAGAGGGAGAATAATTACAATCAACGGACCTTCATTAAACGCAACACTCAACGATACACGGAGATGTCGTCAGTTGGCGGGGAGGATCTGCTTTTGTCCGATGTTGACATGGAAGATCTCTACAGTTCGGGCAAGAGTTCCAACCGACAATCGGAAATGCACTCTGAAAGGCGTATAACGGGAGATTCAGGAAAAGGGCTCAATAGAAAAGTAATGTAACAGTTGCTTGTTATAGTGGTTTACAAAAGAAATCTAGTACATTTAGCGAAAAAGTCTAACACTTTTTGCAAGAAGCTAGATTATGAAGCACGTTTGTCTGACATCATGTGTACATCATTGAGCTGTAACGAAAAGTTATAGACGAAATGGACTCAATATACGAACAAGAAAGGATGAAACTTGAACAAGATACAAGCAAGACAGAAACGACCGAATCAAGCGCATCGCGTGACGGCGACTCTGCGTTAAGGAATGCTGTTCATTGACAACTATTTATATAAATTCTCCAATCGTATTATAAATTGCAATTCATAACAACATGTAAAAGACCACTTTCTGAGTCTAGTGACTCCCGTCGCAGCTCAATGGCATCACTTGACCTTGACCCGAACGATCGATTGGACTTGTCGGGCATGACAATAGAACAGAGGAAAAAGCTCCGCGTTGCCAACGTTTTTCGCCATATGCTTAAAGTGAGTGCCTTTTCCTGATTTTATATTTGTTAATTTTAACTAAGGATGGACTAACTGAGGAGCAGCTGATTGTTTTCAAGCAACAAGCTGATGACGAGTCGGCAAATGATGCCGATCGTTTGCTGAACGAATTGATTGAATACAAAAAGCGAGTGGTTCAAGATATTGTCTTGTCAAAGCACTACAACGATGTTGAAATTGCAATTGTCGAGGTAAGCTTAGACTTGCTTTACTGTTAGCTAGCTTGTATTTCCGAAGAAACCGAGACAAAAAGTTTCGAAAACACACGAAAGTTTGAGTGAAGCACCAGAAAGCAAACCGACCCCAGTACCCGAGTTTCCAGTTGCAATGACAAAACAGTCAAAAATGCAGTTCCTTGAAATGGTTCGTAAAAACGAAAACAAAATTGGTACATTGAGAATAACAGTGCCATCGGCGATTCGACAAAAGTATGAAAAAGTTGAGAAGAGACACTTGAGAATAGCACCAGCGGATGACTTGCAACTGACGTTTGCGTTGGACAGAGCAAAAGGATACATAACTGTCAACGAATGTCGATGTCGTAATGTATGACGTGAAGTCCTAAAACTCTGAAACCCTAAAACTTTATTCAGCAACTTATTTCGAGTCAAGTTTACCATGGTGACATCGTCGTTCAAATCCATACATTAAAACCATTTGAAATCAACGCACGACTTCCTGATGTTCAAACTGTGTTCAACAACTGGCGCAGGGCATCAAATTATGATCTGAATCTCGTTTTGCAGCGACCGCAATAAACTAAATGCCATGTGACCGAGGTCAATAAACGTCTCGAGATAATTTCATCATTTTTGCATAACATGATGTCAAGGTTACACTTGTTGAGTTTACGATTTCATCTTACCTCTCGATTCCTCCTACTTGAGAATATTTACAGGGCGTCCCTTGTAATCGCTTATAAGGAAAATAGTTCACTAAAATTAATTAAACCACAAATGTTTTTGGCGGCCTTAGTGTCGCAAGCCCTGGCCTATCGTCTCAATGACGATGGACTAATGCCAGGTCAAGAGTACTCATGTTCACCATGCGGTGGCACAAAGTATGACTATCGTTGCTGGAGTAGCGAACATAGTGATCCTCACGGTGGCCTCGGCTGTAACCATTGCGGCATGCCCAAATGTCGTCTGTGTGACGAAAACCCGGACTCGCCATATGTAAGTTGCACGGAAATCCCTGACTACGCCATTCCGCCGACAACGACAACCACAACAACGACGACGACGACCACCACCACAACCAAGGGTGAGCCGGTTCGATGGAGTCAAATTAAGGATCGATGTAACGAAAACTCGGAATGTTTCATACCTGGTGGTGCGACATGGATCCTCGATGAAGATATGCGAGTAGCGACGTTGACAATCAAAGGCACGCTAAAATGGGACATCGAGAAGGACGGGATAAAGCTAAGTGCAAAGTACATCATGGTTGAAGAATATGGCACACTCGAAGTTGGCACAGAGCAAGCCCCCATGGAGAAGAAGGCAACCATTTACATCGAAACGCCATGGGACAACTGGGATCCAAAAGAAGACAATTCTGGGAAACTCGGCTGGCATCACGGGACATTTGCAACGCGATTTCTTGGCGGTCACTATGGATCGAACATAATCATACACGGACGAAAACTGGAACGAACATGGACACTGCTAGCCGGTGATGCTCAAAAAGATACGAACACCTTGCGTTTGAAACATGATCCACGGTGGATGGGTTGGCAAGTCGGCGATGTTCTTGGCATTGCCAAAACAACGGGGAATGTACGAGCCGAACAAGTGGTAATAAAATCAGTTGAGCAGTTCAAAGTCACAATCGAAACACCACTGAAAGCTCTACGTTGGGGTGGTGTACGAAATGTGGAGGGCTATGATTTGGAAATGGCGGCAGAAGTGATCAACTTGAGCCGAAACATTCTAATCACGGGCGACTATGATCGATTTGACAAGACCAATAACGGATTTCACACATTGACCGTGAAAGGCGAAGGCCGCAACGTGTATGACATTCGCTACACTCGTTTCGAAAACTGTGGCCAACAGGATTTGGCCGGGAAGTACTGTACACACTTCCATTACGCACATCAGTGTCCCGATTGCATTCTAAAGGGCAATGCCTACGAAAACGCCATACAAAGTTCGATAACAGTCCATGGAACCCATCAATCGACAGGTTAAATTATAGTTTATTAAATTTGAATCTAATCATAATTTAAGTTGACGAAAATGTGATGTGGAACTCACGAACGGTAGGAATTTATATGGAGGATGGCAATGAAATGAACAACACAATTTCAAACAACGTTGGCATTTGCAACCGAGATGACCATTGTGCTTCGCGAGGACTTCATTGGCAAGATAATGGCGAAGGGGGCATTTATGGCTATGGCATGACCAATGATTTTATTGGCAATCGGATGGCCGGCCACGAATTAGGCATGTGGATGCCAGGGGCTCAAAAGGGCAATGGAAAAGGGAACGCAGAGGGGAAAGTCTGCCCGCAACACTCACCGTTTGGAAAAAGTAAGTCAAGAATACAAATGTATCATGAATAAAAACGATCGCATTAGTTCAACACAACGTTTTCCATGATTCTGGTCGGTTCGGTCTTTATCTTGACCATCAGCATCCACGAAACTTGGATCGTGATGACCATGGTTACGTGAAGGACAATAAGAAGTCGTGTGGATACTTCACGGAAGACGGCCAGGACAATGGAGTGACCAGTTTTGTTGAGGACCACTTGGACTATCATAATACATTCACCGGTGGCTACGATTTCGGTGATATATCTTTCAAACGTCTGTTTTCGGTTAACTCAATTCACAACATGTACTGGAAAAAATCGAAAAACTTCGCTGACAAACAGTCTTATCACTTGGAAGACTCCGTTTTTCTGAATAATCCTCAGGATTCCGGTCTATTACGCCTGCTGATGCCGGGCGGAAACTTCGTCTTCAGAATGAAGAATGTGACTTTTGCGGGACAAGGCCAAGCGGGTGGCGAAGCCGTTATCATGGCACCCCAGGAACAGTTTACTTTTTTATACCCCGATTTTGTTCCTTGTTTAATGGTGTAAACAACTCATTACAGCATTGTGGAGTTTATGATGACATAATGGCAACCCTATGCAACGTTCACTATCACCTGGATAATGTTGACTTCTCAAACGTTCGAAATGGTATGCTTCTTGGCTTCGGTGCGTCCGGTGGCGCTGAGACTGCGCCAGTTTATATTTCAAAAGATGATTCAATGGAAGGACATAAAATAATGATGTATGAAAAGTATGATGGCTTCGCCAAGCTACCCGGATGTGACTTCGTTTCCGAAAAGAAATGGAAGGCGGTTGCATGTGACACGGATCAAGTCAAACTATCGCGTTTCATCATGTGGACGAGTAAATCCATGGATAGAATCAAAATCTCTGGCCCGGGTTATGATGACGTCGATCCAATTTGGGATTATAAGCGGGTGCATGGCCTAAACGCAGGTATTGTTTCTTAGTTAGAACTAATTCTCACATATTCTCATCATCATCATAAGGATATCTCCACTACACTCAATACGGCTCTAATGAGAAATACAAGGGTGTTTATGGGGCACACGTTGTGCAAGGCGAAACGTATGAATTGAC
>SCLD01088823.1:0-13755 GCA_004367895.1 Oikopleura longicauda | reverse complement strand
TTGTGACGTTTTCCCCAATTTGACCACTTTCAACACGGCATATAATTTAACCGAGGAGAAAGAATATGGTTAGGTTAATTAATTTAATTTCAAAAAATAAACTTAATTTCAAAAACTTTGAATCGCCATGGTTAGTACATATAAACTTTTTTTCTTGTATAGATTTATAAAATCTGAATTTTGACCAATTGTTTTTCAGCTATCGATCTGTGTCGAACCAATACACCACCATCGTCCAACGGTATGAAGGTGTCTTCTTCTCCGAACAAGAAACGTACGAGAGAAATATCTCTGATAATGTTGATGTGATCAGTGACGTGAACTCCAGCGACTACTGGATGGATGAATGGTTAACCTCCTACGGTTATGAGTCCTATTTTTCTTACGACGAACCGGTTAACGACGACGGCGACGACGAGAAATATGCGAATAACGAACTACTGGTGACGTGTGATTCAACATTTAAAAGTATTCGATTCACAACGCCGGATCCGTTCTGGCAGGAGATCACCATGATAACGGAATCACTCGATTGTAGAACGCATGAAACTGTCATGCTCAAAGTTGATCGATTCGGCCTCGACCAAGATGAAGAGTTTTTTGTTCTGAAAAATTCGAGTGGTGTTGCTCTAAGTAAATGCAGGTATGTTTAGTTAATTTTACTTTTTGTCCAGATATAAGTGGCAGTACCGCCGACAACTGTGTCCCACTCGATACATGGTTGAATGTTGAAAGTCAAGCGGTGAAGCTCTTCCTGGCATCATACGCAAGTTTTTCGAGATCGTCCGGGGTCGACATCACCGCCATGTGCATGCCGGTGGATAAAGTCACCACTTTCACATGGACGCATCGACAAAATGTGTTTCCAATATCGACAAAATGTGTTTCCAATTCCAGGGCCAGTGTGTTTGTGAACACGGTTATACTGGCGATGGGTATGATTGCTATCTTGGTGGGTTTGTCTGTTGTTAAAGCGGAGAACTAATTTGATACACAGATACCGTTCTCATCGTGAGTGCGAGTGAAACACAAATCAACCCGCCAGTACTTACTGACTTGAATAGTCGCACTCATGAAGTCAATTTTACGTTCAAGTCAAATCAAGTGTACCATTCATGTTCGCTCATATTCAAAAATCGCGTCTATTTTTTTCAACATAAACACGTATCAGTCATTGAAAATTGTGAACTACGAAAGAAGAAATCATTAAACATGATTTTTACGTTATCGGCAGAAACATTGCCATACTCGATGCCATAACACATAAGTGGCGTCTTGCTGGTCAACTTAGGAATCCACGCTCGTCATGGCGTCATTGCCATATCCGACTCGTTGCTTGTGATTGGAGGGGCACGTGCGTCAAAAACGGAACGATGCTGGCGTGACGATGAAAATGACACGGTGATGAAGTGTGTTGAGCTGAAGACTGCTCCGGATGGGAAAATGATCAGGCCGACGCTTGTTTTAGTGCCAAGTGATTACTGCACTACAGCTCCATAAGATAACACTCGCGCACATTACACACACGTTCTACAGTATAAGTTACTTCTACTGCTCATTGAATACTGAAGTAAAATTAATTTGGGTAAACCACTATTACGAAGTGACTCTTTGCCTAAAGTGTACAAAACATTCAAATAAGGAAACGACATTTTCTGATACACAAGTTTATTTCACAACTCGTCTGAAATGTAGTTCTGCTCATAAACCTCGTCTTTCAAAATGCATTCGGTAAATTGTCTACTAATGGTTACTGAGTCTGTTTCTCAATCCACTCTAAAAAGGGAGTATGGCCACCTTCAATTGGCACGTAGACAACGCACGGCGTATCGTACGGATGATGCTCGGATGATGCTCAAAGGCAGTCAATGCCTCTTGCTTCGTTGCCATCGTCTTCAACAATAGCGACACCTCGGTCTCTGTTTCGACCGCGCCCTGCCACTCGTAGACTGAGGTGATGCCGGGTATGATGTTGCCACAGGCGGCAAGTTTGGCTTTCAACATTGGGATTTAGGCAAGGCTATGTTCTTTAACTTGTCTGTCCGTACGTTCAAATTGCAGTTGCTTTCAATTCCTTGACTTTGACCACTTTGGTGGCTAATTCCGTTGCCACTGTCACATTGGGACATGTCACATAGCCAAGTACGGCCTTGCTTTTTGCTACTGCGTCATTCAGTTGGTCAGTGTTTGGCTCTTTCAAAAACTTTATAAATCTAATACCTAATGCGGTTGAGCTGGTGGATAAACTCGATGTTGTTGAATTTTCCACCGTTGTGGTTGTTGTCGTCATACTAATAGTGGTCAGCACGGGGCACTCATAATTGTCGCATGGGCAACCGTTGGGACACTCTTCCTCACACGGACACTGTATGATGAACTCATAAAACTCACGGTTACAACCTGACCAACACTGCAAGCTGGCCATATCACTGACGCAATGACCGACGCACTCTGCATGAAGGTTATTGGCTTCCTTTTCGCATATAACGAAATCCGGATTCTCGGTAGGGTCTTCCGTACACAAATAAATAGCCGAAGACAGGGTTATCAACGCAAGTGCAACATACACCCGTATAAAACAGAAATTTTCTCTCATACTAGTACAGTAGTAGTTCTCTCGGAGTTCAATAAAGTGGAATAAATATTATTGAAGAAGCAAGTGTTTTTATTATCGTAACTCAAGTGACACTTTTCACATGCGCATATTCTTTATTAGTTAATTACATTTGTTTTTTAATGCGTCAATAATGCCAATGCCCAATGATAAGTATCTCATCAGTATTTTGGTACTTTATATTTCGTACTGTAAACCATCAAATGTTCGACTTGTGATTGGTGTGCTGATCGCTGTGAGACTGCATTTTAAGATCAGACAGTTCAGAACTTATTTTTAGTTCTATTTAGCCCTTTCGTCTGCGCTTTTAAATTCAATAGTAATGCTTAGTAATGCGTTGTTTATATCTCCTTCATGAGTTTCAATGTGTTAATTGTATTACTCACAGCCGGTGAAAGAGCCGGGAAATCGGTGAAATGTCATACTTATCGTGTTGCCCGTGTCCATCATCAATCTGTCCACATTTTCTCGTGTCACTTCCGTGCCGTCAAGTGAAACTGAATTTTGTGTGTGTGTGTGTGTGTACAACTGCATTTTAATTGTGTAACCACTCACCAAGCAAGTCGCCAGACCGAGGCAGATCATCGCCCGTCCACTTGGTTTCTGTTTGTTTCAATTTAGTAACGAACACGGCATGTGGCTAAGTGAGGATCATAAGAATCAGTTAGAGCCCAATCTCAAGCTGGGGAGTTTAGCTGAGGAGTCCGGTAACTTAGTTTACCCGGACGCACGTTAAAGCGGAAGAGTAGTAGGAGTGGATCTTGATTGAAGCCGAGAGTAACTCAATCACGCGCAGGGTAAACGCGGAACCACCGCCACCGAGTGATGATATTCGAGACAAAAATTGCCCGATTTGTAGCTGACCAACCAAAGTCATCGGCAGAGGTCAGCAACTCGAGCAAAGACATCACGCTCCATGCCACTGCCGCTTACTAACTTGGGGAGGTGTCTGGTAGGGGGTAGGAACATAGGGATGAGGATAGACCTACTGGTACCGTAGCGAGTACTTGAGTGCTAGTCAGGGTACCGATTAATCGTTCACGTGTTTCCAATCAACTTTTTGTTTCGTGACTCAAGTTCATAAGCCCCATTTTAGAAAAGCACCGATTTCCTGATCAGAATGTTTCCTAAGTTTGACACTAGACCAAACTCGACATGTAGAAGCCAATTCCGAAATCATAATGATCGTAGGATGTACAGTAAGCTAACTTACAGTAGGGTCATCCAAACAGACCCCTGTATACACTCTAGAGCTGGAAATTATGTGAGTATTCCGATAATCAGGTCCATTTGCCAAGATTCCGCCTCTGACAAGCTACAGTTAGCCCAGTGGAACGGGAGGCGAAGTAAACATAAGTAAGCACCTTGGCTTAGCGATCCATAGTGCAATTCTTTTGTTCTATGTGCACGCAGCCGTGACCAGTACTCACTATATCCTGATGCATAGACACAAAACGGGTACACAACTAGGTAACTGAGCTAGATCTCTATCATGTTTACCCTCACCGGGATGTCGGAAAAGTGATAATTTCAAAGCTTTTTAAGCTTATTCTCCATAAAATACGTCAGAATCACGCTTTCAATTCATAATTTGCGCGTTTGTTGCGCGATTTCTCGCTGACAGTCTAGCCAGTTCGGACTTTTTGATTAGTCTTAACATTAGCGTGATATTATCAGTTTAGCGGCTTTCTTGTTGAAACCGGATTTCACTACAAAATGTACACACACTATGCCTGGTAAACTGCAGGTGTACAAGGGCTCGTAACAGAGACTGATCGTGCAGGCGTTTTCGAATCCCGTACCCGGGTAATCGTTGAACTCGATTGGGGTAATGGTAAAGTGGTAATGGTGCATCTTCATCGGTGCCCGATTCGAGAATGTCGGGCGTTTTGTACTTGAGCTCATCCGCACGAATTCTCGTTGGCAGTCAACCCAGCAAGGTTGAACTTTTACTTCTCACTACAGTAACAGTCTTGAAACAGTCCTGTTAACATGTTTAAGAAACGTTATTCCCCCTCTCAAAACTTTGCATGAAAAAGATAATGATCAATTCCCCTAATTTATTGCAAACGGTTGGTGGTAATACTTGCACCAAGACTAGAATTGAGACTCAGGGGGCCAGTAGCGTTGAGCCTAGCTTGCGAGTTGTAGACAAGGTACCGAATATCCTCAATCTACGGCTACTTTCGAAATATACGGCTGATTGTCGTTTTAAAAAATTTATCCTCCTCATTTTTTTTGAAAAAGCGATCTACGGCTTGATGGACCCCACCCGTGCCCACCATCTTTGGTGAAGTACACAACAAAGCTGAAATTTTGAATGCAGATAATGAAGTGTGGAAAAAAATTGACGACTATCCTTATGGTGAGCTTATCTTTTAAAAGCATACCAAAAGTAATAATCACTTTGACTCTGATCAGGTGAGTATGTAACTGGGGGGCCAATTGTTGCCCATACCCAAGCTTATTTCGTTTTTGGAGGAGCATGGAATTATATCGATGCCAATAATGCAGAAGTATCAAACAAGATTGGCCGCTTAGACTATGACACATTGAAATGGTCACCAGCTGGCAAGTTGGTCACACATAATCGACGTGAATTTGGCGTTATTTACGATCACGTCATTTCCAAGGCGTTTGTCGTTGTTGGCGGCCTCGAGAAAAGGTTCAACGAACTCTGTTCACTCAGTGACGACACAATGACAATATCATGCGAGGATTTGCCTCATTCGAAGAAATACCCGATGCATAGACAT
This sequence comes from Oikopleura longicauda, assembly GCA_004367895.1. NCBI lineage: Eukaryota > Metazoa > Chordata > Appendicularia > Copelata > Oikopleuridae > Oikopleura > Oikopleura longicauda. The sequence goes on along the minus strand of SCLD01088823.1, from coordinate 8,385 downwards.
CCAGCACTATTCTTAATTGACTTGGGGGATTATTTAGGTCCAGCAAACATGCCTTAAAAAGCATGACTGGAAACACTGCTGTTCATCAGTCAGAACAAATGCTTGCAATAAATTCTGAAATACTCAGTTTCAACTCGATCCTTCGATTTATCAGGGCCTTCAATGATGTTTGTATTGCAAGGTAGAACTTTGTGCGAAGAGTGTCTTTAATCTCCACAGAACTTATCTCGTCACATTATTTATCGTAGCCAAGGACTTTGTCGCCTAGTCTCTGTTCCCGCAGTCGATTGTTTAGTCAATTGTTTATCCGATGGTGAAGCCGATGAACTAGTTCGACGATGAAACTGAAAGTGAGTTAAAACTCTAGAACAAAATAGTTGTATGCGACAGTAACACACGATAGTAAAGAGATTTATAAATATCTAATGGTATAATGTCATTATAACTGACAAATTCAATTTATTGACACTTAAGTCAATGGATAGCTCTGTCGCATGGTATAAGCATGGCGGTACAAACTGCGCACCCGCAAATTTAAGCCAGTATGGAAAGTGTATAATGGGGTTGAGAGTGATTTTATTGTTTGATTGGATTAACATTGACCTAGAGGGGCCACTTAACCCAATTCACAAGAAACAGCTCCAGCCGCTCACTCTGGCGCAAAGCGTGCCATACATCAGCGGCAACCTATCGCTTTCGATTTACTAGTGATGGCAACTGACTCAAACCACTTTAGTACTTTCTAAAAGAGAATTTATATTTTGAAAAAAAAAACTATTTCGGTTCCAGGCCATCACTGGTTCAGCACACTGGGACTACGCAAAACGGCCATGCGCAAATCGGGCGTCATTAGAGGCAGAAAGGTCAGTCCGTGGTAGTAGTAGTAAACTGAGTTTGAGAAAGGTCAACTTGAGTTTTTAATCATCAACATTTTGTTATACATAGCGAAGCGAACCGCGGCGATCGAAACCAACGCCAGTGGAATCGTTGACAAGTGAGTACTAATTAAAAGTATTCACTGGAGAGACACATAAGCTCTAAGCATGATAGCAGCATTGTGTGTGAACAGCACACACATGCATGTTAATTAGTAAACATGGAGAGACGAAAACTTCGAATGGCCAATATGCGCAAGTCGCCCCCAGCACTTATCATTGATCAGTTTCTAGTTTCGGTTTTTTCATTTCGGTTGCTTAGATGTGACGTAAAAAACGTTAACTAAATTGACAGGTGAAGCTGGAATTGTCCCATTAAGACATGGTACGTAGTAACCGACAACCCGGCAGATTGTGTAAATTACAGAACAGTATCATTAATGTTTCATGCACCAATCTCTGGATGATTATATCTGCGTATGGTCTCGCTCGATATAATTATCAACAATGGTTGACCAAATTAATCCGCCGGTCCCCTCTTTTTTTTATATAAATCATTATAAAGATAGAGAGAACAAAACAAATGGCCGAGTGGCAGAGAATTTTATCGCGCAGGCCAACTTCAACAGGTTGACTTATTATAAAAGTCAAGTTTTTTGTCTGAGTAGTGAGTAGGAATCGAGCCCCATGAACGCATGAAGAAACTGTCAACGACGGCATTGACGCTCGTGAATCCCAGTCCAACACTGGTACACGTTCCTTCTCCAGGCGCCGATCAGATGACCGCCTTCGAGCAGGCCAAGCCCCGTAGGCACACAGCCACGGGCACATCGCCACGTGTGGGCTTCTCGGCGCCAAGTGTTGACACGAAACATAGGGAGAAACGACAGACTATACATGAGTTGAATATCGTAGGTCAGTACGACTTGTGGGTGAAGTCAGAAGTCAGAAACGTGTGGATAATGTCCTAACATGTTGCTGTAATATGCATGCATTATTCAAGTAACAATGCTGAAGTAGTAGTAATGCAAACTAGTAGTATAATGAGTCCTAAGGAAGTATTCAAAAAGTTATGCTCCGAACCGAGGATACAAAGAAACAAATCTCACATCGCGTTTCACTCCGCGATTCGGTGAAAAGCACATTGAAGTGCATTTATCGAGACGAGCATGAACCGTATTCCCTGTTTCAACAAGGAGAGAAAGGTAAAACAAAAAAACGCCGCTGCTATGACCATATGACAGTGAAATTTGACAGGGCGGAGTGAAATGAAATCAACTCGACACATTAAGACAGCCTTTTCGAGTCCGGTGCGAACAGACTGTGCGATCGTATTCATTTTTTATTATCCCCATGCTGCCCGAGCTTGTCTCGAGTCGAGCCTCTTAGTTTCGTTTGACTGTTTGAGATAATACTTAGTACTGAGGGAGATTTTTTGGTTTTCGACTGTTACAAACAGAAAAAACATGTACGGACCGTTAAATGAAGACAAAGAGGACCTAGGCGAGTCAGTGTACGCGCAATTAGCAAAGGAAAACGAAAGCATAGTCAGTGCCCAGGTCGAAGGTGAGTTTCTAAAAGAAGAAGAAGAGAGGAAGATGATTTGGAAAATCGTATCAACAGTATAATTCGCCACTTACCAATTACTGAGTATAGTTTGCGATTATCCACGCTTGATATCGGAGAGATATATCGGAACGAAAATGTGCTGAATTGGTCCAGTTTCAAGTTCAAACTCATCGGACCACACGTAACAGTTTAATTTCATTACGCCTGTATAGATAGTGTTGATATTGTTCCTGTTGACGTGCAGCAGCACCAAAACCCCTCATCTTAGTAATAATTAATTGAGAGGTGCCTTAATTTACTTTTGCAACAAAAAAAGGTGTAGGGGGGTGATGGGGCGAAAGTGAGAGAGTGGCACTGTCACAAAAACTGACTGGAATTTATCGGAGATACTTTCGTGTGTGTGTGTTTATTGTTGACTCAGATAAAAAAAGAAACAAATAGTTTTCTCATTTTCAATGGGCGAAAAAAGTAAGTAATGATTAGCAAGATGGGTTATCAAAAAAAAACTAGCACCATTATATGGGGTTGAGTGAGTAAATATGGATGTTGAATGGCGGTCTTCCCCCAGAAAAAAGTTCTACATGCACATGTATTCAGAGCGACCGGCACTAGCTGTGCATGCGTGTGTGTGTGTGTGTGTATAAATGTAGACAAATTTGTGCTTTTGACTTGGGTGACGCGTGATTTACCGCAAAATGCGCAGACCCGCATCAACTCGTTGAGAACGCGCACACACTACGAAGCCAGTTTGTAGGCTAAATATGTAATTACCGAACAAGTCTGCATGTTCAGAGAGAGATAGATAAAAAGAAATTCAGAGACATAGGCTAACTTGCATTAAAGATTTACATTACAGACTTTAAAATTATTCAATCTTACGTACCATCATGCTCAACTCAAAGTTAAGTATCAAAACTAGGCGACCTCACCATAGTAGTAGAAGTCTTTAAACACACATAATGATACGAAATCAGTTCAAAAACGCCGTCAACTTGGTGGTAGAGAAAGAAGTTGCACCTATATTGGATATTGGATTCGCAAATATGAATATATAAAGTACTTGTTCTTTTTTGTTTTTTAAAATTCAACATAAAGAAGCGAGAAAGCCATCAAACTTTGGCGATGTTGTGCTGACATTGACGAAAAACATTGAGAAAGAAAAAAAGGCGAAACAAAATTTCACTCGCTTCGGGAACTGTGCTGGGAAAATACCTTTTTGTGCGTTATTTTCAACCATTTCAAAAATTGGCACCCAAATCAAAAAAGAGTCACTTCGGCGCATCACTCGTCGAAAATACTAAAACAGTCGTCAATAAGTAGACTCTTGTCAAATGAGCTGGGAGAGATTAATGTCGAGGAAATGGGGTCGGAACAGAAGCAACCGCCGTGTGAACCAAAAGTGGCGGTGATTGAAAGTGCACAGTGCCCCTTCAAAACATAATCAAGCGTTGACAATTTATTATTCAGATTTAATCGCGTCCAACTCCGAACACAGACTCATCGATGATGACTTGGACAAGGCATCCGATTTATTCCCATTATCCGAGTAAGTTCAGAAAAGAACAACCAAATATAACAAGGGTCACGTACTCAATCCGATATTTGTGTCTGGGTATTAGAAAATCTGGTCAGTTAATAAAGTTAAACAGACAGAAATGGAGAGCTCTAAAAGAAAAATAGTCATTTTGCGGAATTCAAGTTTTGGACGGCGCGGGCAACACGGGTAACCTAAACATTAGTAGTCCGTTTTTTTCTTTCTAAAAAAGCAGTGTAACTATTTAATTAAACACACAGGATAATACGGTTACAATGACACGGCTTCTTATTATCAGACATTAACCGCGTAATGCGTCTCTGTGTGTGTGTGCGACGGTGTCATTACTCAATTTGAGTAGTATAAATGAAAGAAACACCTGATGTCCACGTCGTATATTAGCGCAGTCTGTCAAAACGAGCCCATGTATCGAACGCGAAGCGTACGGAGTATACAAAAGAAAATTAAGAATCAAAGCCCCTCGACGTAAAACCAAGAAAGATAAGTTAACTTGACTGATTTCTTCTCTTCAAGATCATCAAGTGTCGAGAGCTTTCGACCGGCCTCGATCCATGTGTTCGCCAGCAATGTCACCATGCACGGCTTCTATCATATCTTCGCCCGGCATCACTCCGTTATTCGACGGTTTGCATGGAGCCTGGCATTTCTCGCCTCGTTGACGCTGCTCATTCTCCAGAGCTCGAATCGTGTTCGATACTATTTGGAGCGGCCCCATGTCACCAAACTCGACGAGATATCGGGTGAGTTTCTGTTACATTTTGCTCAGTTCTCTACTGTCGTGTAAACGTTACTAGAGAATGTAGCGGTGACAGTGCACTTGAATAAGAGCCAGAAAAAAATATCATCATATTTTAAAGGTGGCATTTTGACCTTTCCCGCTGTGACCATATGCAATCTGAACGAGTTTCGGTTCAATCAACTGACGCGAAACGACATGTATTATGCGGGCGAGTTCATCGGCTTCCTCGACAGCAATCGCGAGTTGCATCCGGCGGCCATTCCCGCCGAGGATATTGAGAATCCCGAGCAGTACAACAAAATTATTGAGCGCTTGGCGCAATTGTCGGATTTTGGGCCCAGTTTCCAGCCGATGGCGAATTTTTCGTTGTTTGAGTTTTACAATCGGACCGGTATTCAGCTGAACGAATTATTGTTAGGTAACAACATGACTTTAATTTTGACGCAGAAGTCTTAATAATAAGTTCAGAGTGTCAATATCGCGGTAAAAAGTGCGACGGGAGTGACTTCAACACCGTCTACACGCGCTATGGAAAGTGCTACACATTTAACAATCCGGATAATAAGACCCTGATCAAGGACACGTTAAAAGGCGGCGTCGATAATGGCCTGGCCTTGTTGTTTGACATTCAACAGGGCGAATATATGCCGATGTGGAAAGAATCAGGTTTTTCAAAACCAGTTTGTGTTGGTTAACCAAAAACCAACTTTGGTTTTCAGACGAAATCACATTCGAGGCCGGATTGAAAGTCCAAATCCACAGTCAAGACGAGCCGCCCTTCATCCACGAGCTCGGTTTCGGCATTTCACCAGGTCGTCAGACTCTTGTTTCGACTCAGGTTCGATTTTCGTTGAGTCATTTGCAATTGATTGATTTATATCAAAAAAGGAACAACGCGTCACTTTCCTCCACCCGCCATGGGGCCAATGCAACCCAGAGGATCCGGACAATCCGCACGATTTCTTTCGCAAGTACTCCATCTCAGCCTGTCGCATTAGTTGCGAGACCAAGTACGTGGTCGATCAGTGCGGTTGTCGGTGAGTTTTATTTAAATCAACAAGGAATCAATAATAATGGACTAATTAAGAATGGTTCACATGCCATCCCTTCCCGATACGCCCGAAAATCGAAATAGCTCGGATGCCAAATATGTCCAGCCCGACTATTGTGATTCAAAGGGCTACAAATGTGCCGACGAGAAGCTTGACTATTTGGTGTCAGAAGATAATGACGTTTGCGTGTGCGACACACCATGCAGTATAATACGGTAATTTCAAGCAACGAAAAACGATCAAATAGTCAAAATCCATTATTAGCTATTCGAAGGAACAATCATCACTCCTATTGCCATCGGAATCGGCAATCGATTTCATGTCATGGAAATACAATCGAACGCCGACTTATGTAAAGAATAACTTTGCCAAATTGAACGTTTAGCCAAATTGAACGTTTATTTTGAAGCGCTCAACTATGAAACGGTTGAGCAGAAGAAGGCGTACGAGGGTGAGATCAAAGAATATCATCATCGTTGATAATAATGTATTAGTTCCCGGCCTACTGGGTGATATCGGCGGTCAAATGGGCCTATTCATTGGCGCCTCAATAATGACCATTCTCGAGTTGTTCGACTATGTGTACGAAGTGATCAAGGTAGACAGTCAAATCACTTGTATAAAACTCGACGGAATTAACAACCACTTTTTTGTCTAGGAAAAATCATGGGGCAAAACACTTCGAAAGAGAAAACGCGAGAAAGAAATCGCCACTGCCCGTGCCATCATTGAAGAATATCGTCAGCGAAATGGTACGAAGTTTGAGTAACTAACCAATAATATAATGATTGTTTAGCGACAATTGGCTACGAGACACTTGACCAGGAGAATGAGCAGGCGATAATACCCGAAAAAAGGCCAAAATGTGTCATCACGGATATCAACTGAACACACTTATGTTGATTAAATATATAACTGCCTTATCATACTTGCCATGTTGTACACATTTGATATATTTCACATTCTGAATTTCCATTAAAAAAATTGACTTTACAAATTGTTCTGATGTGCCATTTTTAAATGGCCCATTTACAAATCACATTCTAAAACGGCCCACCAATTGCAAATGTTAACTCAAGCACTCAGTGTTGGTTGTTATAAATGTTATGCTCGAATGATTGCTGAAATTGGACAAAACTTTTCTATAAACTCTAAACGAACAGGGAGTCGGTTGCGATAGGTCATTTGTGTGTGTGTTAAATTAACACTGTTAATGTTGGAGCACATAACGTTGACGTCTCATCATGAAATTTTATAAGCACGTACTTCATGCTCTGACTAATACCGCTACAAAGCCCGATTTTCAAAACGATTTCTCCAACATTTAAAACACACAAATGACCTATCACGAACGACTCCCTTAACTAAGCCTAGCAGACTTTATTTTCGTCCAGATCAATGAGAAGCAAGACAGGGAATAGGTAGTCTTCAAGCAATACATCTTTCTGTTGAGTGCATGTCATTTTCCTGTCGTTAAGGACGCAATTTTCGTTGTATTGCCCATCTTTTAGGGAAGTACCACCAGCAATAACAAATTTTGTGCCATCAAATATAGCACCAAAATAGGATCTTGGTGACACCAATCGACCAGCAAGTGACCATTCCAACGTAGTCCAGGCGGCCACTTTGCGTATCCCATCCATTATTTTCAAAATTGAAAATAAAATAGGCGTCGGTATGGGCGACGATTTGCCACCTTGTTCGCCTAAAATGATTGTACAAGAGCAATGTTTGAGTGATCGTTTAGACTTTAAACTAAATCGAACACCAAGATTCAGAATATGACCTCAAAAAACTTCGCCTGTCAAAATAACCGGTGATCCGGCAAATTTCTCAAAAAGTTCAAAAACCGGTTTTGAAGTCGGACATAGTTCTTATGGTGATATTCGGATTCAGCGAGTCTGATTTAGTCAGTAACTAGTCTGTCAACCTTCTCCGACGAGTTTCAAAAACGACATTCAGCCCCTTAATGTTCTAAACTTCCCTATAATGGGGACAGTTTGAGAAATAAAGAAGTGAAATATAAGTGCTCCTCTCCTTGTGAAATTTGACTACTATAAGTGGCGGCGTCAGTGATGGGAAAGAAAATGCCGCGCTGGTGTTTATTTGGCGAGGTAAGTTTTACCATTCAAGGAAATTTGGAATGTAGACTCCGTATTTGAATCTCAACGTAATATTTAACTGAAGTTGTTTGGTAAGAACAATAATTTATTTACATAGGTTTTTACAAATTAGTGCACGAGGTGTATGTTAGACCAAGAATAGGTGCCAGGCACAAAGTTTGCAAACTTGAATGGTGTAGGGGGCGTGTAAATATACGCCGGTGGAGAATACATAGTTGTTCGGCGTTGTCCATTTTTTTGTAAGTGGCAATATTCGCCACAATTATTCTTGATTGCAATATCGTCTATTACATGCGTTCGTAATCTCGTATATGTGATGGCAAGTCGACCTCGGCAATCTGCTTCGACATCGGCAACGAGGGGATAGGGCTCTACAGCCAGGATGAATGTCTGCTTTCGTGTTCCATAACTGCCATGCGTACCCTTGCGTAATAGTTGCCGAAGTCGTACTTTGCCTTGGGAACGAGCACCG
>SCLD01088812.1:0-13758 GCA_004367895.1 Oikopleura longicauda | reverse complement strand
TCGAAGTTCACCGCTTTTACCTTGCCGCCGGAAATGAGCGCCAGAACGCGCATTTGAACTTTTTCTTCTCCAAAGGTTTTTTTCTCTGTTTTTTTCACTATAATTTTTTTCTCAAAAAGTCATCCACCAGGCGCATGGCCGCTCAGAGCGCGAGTTGGATGTTGCTCCGAATAAATGCGGATGAGTCATTTTACTTTTTGAATTTCAGAATGATTATCCTCCAAGTCATTTTGACATCTAATTTGTGAATTACACGACTATAATTTATAGTCTATAAATTACACGTTTATCGCCTGTCTTAGGTTGAACTCTTCGGAATAAACTACATGATAAGTTAAATTCTCAATTCTGAATTTAACTTATCATGTAGTTTATTCCATAGAGTTCGACCTCTGACAGGCGATAATCGTTTACAGTAGTCAAAAATTGACCCTCCAAAAGTTTTGGCAGTCTACTGTAATTTAGACAACATTAAAATTATTTATAATGATTCAAGGATAATCAACATATTCTGACGAGGCATGGATAAGCCTTGAGCAAGTTGATTGACGTTCTCAATCAATGTTCACGGTGATGGGTAAAATGAACGAGCAACGTCGCTGAGTATGTTATTATTAGTGTGGCAGTGACATGTACTTCCACTCATCGGAAAGTCGTTGTTGAATGGGAGCGACGGAAGCAAAGTCAAATCTAGTTGCATATTGAACTTCGTTGCTGCACGTTGCCGAGCACGGTCAGCTACAGTGATAAGCATCCAGTGATGACCTTTATTTTGGGGCTTTTGAAGTGTACACAGATATACCGTAATCTGAACTGGCCGTGATGTTATGGTAGTAACCACTTCATGACCTAACTTCCAGGGAACTTAATTTTTCAATGTTGATACAGAACAGGCTAATGAACTATGATAACGTTCAATCAACGGTTGCTTTTTGACTGGGGAATCATGTGCACCTCGAATATACTAACAACGTTTTCTGTGATTTACAGTCGCTTATCTTGGTGTTCACGACAACACACCTTGGATGCAGACTTGTCAGTGACAAGATGACATTAACTGTTAATCAGTACAGTTGAACATAAGTTTCAGTAAGGAACAGTTGCACGTTGCATTGCCTTAAAAGACAAACTACTGCTGTGGCACCTTTCACGTTGGCTGTTACTGACAGTAGGCTCACTAACAGTAGTGATTATTTGATTTTGAGCTTCCCGGTGCGATGGCGATAAGTGTGACATGTAACATTGTTGCTCACTCACGCAGACTTTCGAGTAGACTTGATTGCAGTGAACTCCTGTTACACTCAAAGCTGTTTTGCTTCGTGCCACCACCTTGTATAACAGGGGCGTAACGTTCCCAAAACTGCGTGTGTTGACGGCCATTCTCAAATATGTCACGCAGTATTGAACTTGACGCTCAAGTCTTGAGCTAATAAACCGTTTCAAAAAACCTTCGAAGTAAAGTACTGGACTCAGAGGAAATTCGATATTCCATCAAATTATCATGTTTTGTCAGCCAACGTTTAATACGCAAAAGTTACAGGATTGTGGCTGAACGGGAGCCACAGTTACAGTCCGTCGTTCCAGTCAGTCGTTCCAGTCAGTCGTTCCAGTCCGTCGTTCCAGTTACAGCCAGTTACAGGATTGTGGCTCATAAAATATGACCACTTTTTATGGATGAATGGCCGGAACGACACGTAAAACAAAAGACAAGTTAGCTTCCTCGCACAAAATTACGTTATGCGGCATGAGTTATGCAGAACTGTCAAAAGCTACATACTGGCGAAGCTTTACTGATAGTAGCTCAGTAAGTAAAGAAGACGGGTATTCTAAAAGTCAAGCAAGCCTTTCCGAAGAGAATGAAGTCACGCTGTACTAGCATCAATTATAGAATCAGTATTTCACGCCTTGTGCAATAACTATTCTGATGCAGATTCTGAACATTATCGCATCGTACACGCGCTTTGGTACCCGCACTTTTCAAAGGTTTTTTAAAAGTTGCCATTCTAAAATTCTTTATAATGAATATTGTGGTCGCTGTTGACTCATGACCAAAGGCTTATACGTAACTTGAATCGGTCTGTTTCAGTGAAGTTATATTGCGGCTGTACAATCGACCGAAGGCACCGGTGTTTTGAAATGCAAAATTCGGTAAGTGAAAGTTCGTGCCGTTCATTAGACAGTTGAACAAATGTTTAACACTTTGACGAGCGATTTCGAATAAATGTTTCCCAGCCATTTTTCATTACATTTGCTGCTTGAAGGGGACACGAGAGGGTCACACGGCAGAGCCAAGTTGTCTCAGACATGCTCTTCAAATGGCGCAATTTTAGACTTAACCAGCGATAACTGAGGTGGTTACACACTCAAGTGTGAACTCACACTGATATGATGTAGATTGGACGCAAACCAAAAATGATGGGCAACGTTACTGACCAGGCCAGAGTAAGCGTAAAATTACTCAACGTTTTTTTCGTCGACTCAACAATGTGTACTAAGAAACCACAACTGAGACATTTCTCACTTGGTCTGCAGGTTGTCGACTCTGGCCACCTAAAAACGACCCACGCCGAAAGTGGAGCTGCATCATGGCATCACCATCAGGGTCAATGCTGGCTTAAACTCAAGGTATGAACTTTGGCACGCTTTATAAACACTTTTTCATCGTTAGAGTACCGTAAACTAGGTCGCAGCTCGTAATACTTGCTAAGTCTGTGCCTGAAAATTAAAAACATCTGATTGTAACAACAACAAAACGCGTCTTATAAATATACAGTTTATGCTTGGTTACAACTCACAAATCATGAGACCAATCAGTTCGGTGGTTTCGATAAACGCATCGGCCGTATTTACGGTATGAAGTAAAAACCTAAATCTAAGGTTATTGTGTTTGGCTTACATACGCCGGATAGAGATATTGTTATTATATGCTTTCATCGATCCGCCATTGATCCGCCAAACGCATATGACCAGCGTTTTTCGTTGTAGTTGATTGATTAGACAACACAAACATCAGTTCATTGCGTCGAATAAATCAGCTAAAAATCATGTTTGAATGAACGGAAAATCCGGATTAGGAAGAAATGTACTGTGGGTATTATGGCTTTGAAAACGTACGGTATAGTGGTTCGGATCGGCATCGTCACAATCATTTTTCCCTACGACGTGACGAACTATTGCCAAGTTGGTCATCGTTTCAAAGTTGCCATTGGTCACCGCAATTGCAAATTAAGGGCCATTAAGGTCCACCACAAGATAGTTACTTTGCAACTTTGGGGAGATACTGCTGATAACGTGCAACATGGTATGGTTGATTCTTGCCGCGATTTGACTACCACGAAACGTCAACTCTCAAGAGTTCTCAAGTCACTGGACGTCAAGTTCGTTCCGTTCACTGTTGCAAGACAATAAGAGAACAGCACTATCTGGACATACGAAACTCGAGATTATGACCTCACTGGGCATGGAATCTGTACATTATTCTTCTTATTGGTGACCAAAATATTGTTTTATCCATACTTTGTGGCTTAAATTCTGTTGACAGATCACGATGCTGGTTGATGGTGGTAAATTTGAGGCGAAAAGGAGAATCTATGGCCTCGAAAATAAACCTTAATAAAGGGCTCCCACGTTGGGCCGCGTGCGCGTTTTGACGGTAGAAGCAACACTGGATTACTTTCATTTTCATGCTGTACTTGGACCTCATTATCAGGGAAGGCAAAATCTCTCAGCAACGCCTTTTTCACGTTTCGCTTTAGTCGCGCTAAAAATTAACCAATTGAGAAGTAAAGACTCGGAAAAGGGTTTTAAGGATCACTATACAGCTTGGCTGTGGGGAGTTTATCATTAAGAAAAAACGTGGTCACGCCGACGTGCGGAGTCAGCACTTACATGGTTAATCATTGCACAACAGTACCGAAGTATCAATCAACCGGTATCATCGATACTATGTCTCACGGGTGGCATTACGGCACACCCATTCCAAGGCTTTACATCACCCCCTAGCTGAAACGCTCACACAAGCTCGATGCCTTAGATACTTGTCAAGTTTAAGTTGCTTGTGTGTACATGTTATCCAACCAAAATTCGATTTGTCAGCATCTGATCAACCAGGTCAAATTGTGTCTCTTTAGTGAACGGTAATCCAAGCAGCTTTCCCCTTTTCTTCTTCTATATTTACCTTATTCGTCGCCACGCCAAAAAAGAACTTAAAATCATACCTTTTAAAGAACCAAGCCCGGAACAGTAGTTTTCGCCTGAAAAAGTGGCGACTTGATAAAAAGTGACGGATATCTCGCCTAAATCTGGTGCAGGGTAGAAATTGAGGCTTAAAATAAAGTCCACGTGCAAGGTCGCTAATTGGTTTCACATTGTGTGTGCCATATGAAATTGACAATGCGTGTGGTTAATGCTCAGGCTATACTGACCGTGAAAATGGACATTACAGACTTTGAGAGGATTGAGCTCCGTGCCGACTGGACAGTAGAGTGGACTTACTGAAGCGGATTTAGTGAGCGAAATGCGCCGACACAAGCAGTTATGATAATGCTTACGTGATTTGTGATTCCAATTGTTGGATTTTGACCCCTTGGCAAAAAAAAACTGACACAACGGATCAAGTTGACCAGTCGGTCGCATTCCACGTGTGGTCAGGGGGCATAAATTCACAGCTTGGATTAGTACGCCAGTTTCGGTCTCGGTAGTGACTAGACAAGTCGTATGTTTCATTGAAATGATAACTGTGTGCCCATGGCGGTCAATGTAAACTTGTGAAAGCAACACAAACTGTTCGTTTTTTATTTTGCTTAGCATAAGAGCCGGCCCTCTAAATCACACTATAATTTCGTTTTCTTTAGAGTCGAATGATGAGCTAGAAGAGCAGTTTTTTGTTCAGGGGGATTTTCAATTTAGACTTGATTAGGTTCAATGTTAGCCAAGAGTCACGGTCGTCGAGTCCAGTTTCTCCTTCTCTCTCGTCCAGTCCACTCTAGACGCCTAATTCTAAGATCCAATAATAATGGAGTTAGCGTTTCCTAATTGCGTCCAATAATATTAAATCATTTTTCTACCGACATTTTTGCGGCGGTAAAAAGTCCTGAGTCGGCTCAATGTAAATGTGTACCCATTTGGCCATTTAATTGACTTGTGGCGAATTGAAAACGTTTTTCTAACAGTGAGACCAAAGTAGGTTAATCATGACCAGATTATGCGTACCTGTCCCGGTCGAGTCAATCCGCCTGTTTTGTCCCGTCGCACAACACCAAGTTGATGCGCTAAAATCAAGACGTGTCAAATGAAATGCACCAGATGAACAAGCCCGATGACTCGGCACGATCTTCTTCTGGTGTACACGAGGAGGCTTAGTTTTATGAAACGTTTCACTTTTTTTCTGACGCTTTATGAAATTATAACCAAAAATGTGGTCAACGTGGAACTTACGATTTTTGGGGGTGGTTTTAGTAAGATCATCGATAAATGTGTGAAGTGCTTAACGTAGCGGGATTTCGAAAATTATGGCCTCTAAACGCAGACGAGGGATGAAAACCAGGAAATACTATGTCGAGATGTTTATGTGTGAAGCCAGTCACCAAAAATGGTAATGCGTAAACGTGTTCAGGTCAGAAAAGTGTCGACAAACTGGACATGTTCAATTTTATCTGACAGTAAGAGAGAGCTTTCTCTCGCTTAGAGCCGTGACTAAATGGTTAACATTGAATCCTCCGAACCATTATGAGAACATTCGTCATTAGTGACATTATTCCCATAAAAACGCATATCAAGGTTCTTCGCTTGCGGTAGAAAACTTCATGGGTAGACTTACTATCGCGGTGAATATATAGAAGAAGCCAGGTTCAAAGTAAATCGGCCTCTAATGTTATCAGCCAGTTGTACAAGTAGACACGTTCGCGACGTTTACTAAGCTTTAAAGCGCTAAACCGTGGTTAGCTTGCTTGTATTTTGGCTTAAACCGCGGTTCACTAAGTAAGGTCATCACTGCCAGACAGGTGAGCAAACAAGGCCACTTTGTTTCAAAAGCAAGCCAGATTTCGAATTCTGTCAAGGTCAAAGCTTGACTCAGAAAACAAGTCGTCGACACAAGAGCCCGATGCTTCAGAATATGACGGTGGTTCTCTCGCCCCCTCCATCTCATCATCATCCACCATCATTCACGCTTTATTTCTTTTTACGTTTGTGAAAATAGAGAGAGGTCCTCCGACACCGATGCTTGACGACACGCTTGCATCACGGTTCTTCCAGCAGCAGCTTCTCTCCACTTGGCGGCCGACGAGAGGATCATCAATAAGCTTTATAAAGTGCCGATGAAAAAACAATCGGTCATCCTAGAGTCACTACTTCGAATACTCTTTGTATAAGACACAGATAAATGAAAACATTTTTAGCCACGTTAGTGGCCAGTACAGCCACAGTCGAAGGTAAGAATCAAACAGAGATCCAGAGATATTTAGAATCAATTATAAAGTGTGACCGAAAAGTCGTTGTCCGAACAATGCGCCTTGAACAACCTTTCTAATTTCTTATTTTTCCAGGCATCAGGCAGCGTCGCAATCAATTGCGATCGGGCTCAGACCTTCGGCGGCTGATTGAGAAAGATCAAGCACGAATCAATGGCATTTCTCCCCGTGTCCTATCAGCATGCGATTTAAAAAGTGAGCATGCATATGATGTGATGAAACCGTACCAACACTTTAACAACGACGCTGATCTACTCACATATTTCAATGATCTGATTCATACAGCCAACACAGTCCAGGGGTTGAATTTCCCCACACCAACAGACGCCCGAGTCACATCTGGTAATGGCTGGTGCTCACGAGGTGTCTACAAATCGTGGAACAAGTGCAACATCAATGGCAAGTGCTACACCGATTGCACTGACGGTCTGTGCTACGACCAACACAAAAACAGCGCCGAGCGTATTATCGTCCCAAGTGGCTGCTCGACCTGGTACAAAAAGTGCGCCGAGTGGTGCAACAGTGAAGAGGAGTGTGTCGCCTTCTCCTTCCTCGACAACAATGTCTTGGGCCATGCAGAGTACACATGCAATCTGATGAAAGAGTTGACCTGTACATACGGCGAGCAGAACCAAGGAGACCCGCGCTCTTCGTTCCATGTCAAGGGTGCACATTTGGAGGAGCTCTTCACAAAGTACAATGTCGACAGCAAAGCAAAACTCGATACAAAATTGGCACAAGATGCTGAGTTCGTCTTCGGGCACTGGTCATCATGGGGCTATCACAACTGTAAGCGGCCAGACGGTCGCACCTGTGGTGAGGGACTCGAAACACGCAAACGCACACTCGCCACTGGCGCCCAAGAGAAGGAGACGCGCGGTTGCGACTTCCGCAACGATGACGGCGATTTGATCGAGTGCGAGGAGATCATTGTCGAGGAGGAAGTAATTGGTCACGGCTGGATGGAGTGGGGCGAGTGGACGCCATGCTCGAAATCATGTGGCAACAATGGCAAGAAACAGCGCTCGCGTCGATGCGCCACATGCAACAATCCAAATGGCAATGGCCTTTGCAGCTCAGCCAAACTAGCTAATAAGACAGTTGCCGATTATGTCACACCGGGTGGCGAGTTCAACGATCACTGTCCCAAGGCTGATCAAGTCGAGATGGAGAGTTGTACACAGGGCAAATGTTTGCCTTTCACAAATGGTAACTTCAATGGCAAAAACTTCAAGAACAAACGCGGCTGGGCACTTAATCCAAACCGCGAGGTCAAGAATAACGACAGTAATTGGAACGGACGTTGTGCCGATTTAGGCAGTGCCTACAAGAACGTCACGCTGCCCATGTCGAACAACAACAATGCCTTCACCGAGTGTATGCGTGTGTGTCAAGAAGACGAGAAGGAAGCCTGTCTGGCCGTTTCATTCTCACCCAAAACCGGCACCCAACCCGGCGTCAACTTCTTCTACGCGGCTGGCGAGGCCAACTGCTTCTTGTACAACTATCGCTGCCACGAGGACGAGGAGACATTCACCTCCGAGTTCAAGGCAGCGCCCGCCAACCAGGCCGAGCACAAATCGTGGTACGCTTACAAGGATCTCTGCTCCGGCACAAAAATCTGTGACGCATGGGGCCAGTACATGCGTGCCAGTTGCGATTCAAAGAACGAAAACGCCTTCCCCTCGCAACCCGTCTGCAAGTGCCCCGGCACATCGGATCACAATTCCGGCATGCGTCTCTTTGGACGTGCTTTCGGTTTCGAGTTCTACCAGGCTGAGACCGGCAAGTTCCAGTAAGTCCTACTTTTATATCATGAACCTTGTTGCTAACCGTATATCCTAGAATGCGCAAAAACTTCAATGAGGCGCCAAACCGTGCCCCATTCTACTCGGAGAAGAAGTACAACAATAACTGGAGCAAAGCTACTGGCGGATTGGACTATCAAGATGCCTATGAACAAAATGCAATTGGCTGTCACGGTTAGTGCTCAAAACTTGACAGTCTGAATCATGACAATGTCAAATTTAAATGTCATCAATGTTCTAAAACGTGAAATTTAGACCCATGCGCCCATAATCGCTGCGGATCAGGCTCCAAGTGTGTCCGTAATCTCGATTCCGACTTTGGCTATGATTGCGAGTGCCAGTGGCCGACTGCTGCCGATCCAGCCAAATACGGTCCAGGCAAGAAGGCCCTTGGCTTGGCTGGTCTTGACTGGGAGAATGGTTGCAAAGCAGTTGATTTCCGCAACGTTGACGCCAGCTTCAAAGGTAAACATTTCGACTCTCTCGATGAGCACACTTGTAATGTTTGACTGGCTTTGACTAAACATGTTATCCCCCTTTAGACAACATGATCTTGTATGGTGGTGGATGGAACTCACAACGCGACCCAGTCGACAAGAAACTGGTCAAACCATACTACGGATACTATGGTTTAGAAGCAACTGATTCACCGTGGAAATTCCAAGTCCGCGAGGCAGCTCAAAAGATCCCCGCCCCAGATCGCTCCGCGCACAAAGGTAGTCATTAGATTTAGCGAGAACACCTTTTCACACGTTGCTTTCTTTCAGGCAAATTCTACAATTGTATGATGAACATTCAAGACAATGAGGTCATGGTTGTCGGTGGTCGACCCGGTCAGTTCTTCGACAAATGGGATGACAAAACGTTCGTATACAGCTGGGGGAAACAAGCCGACAATATTGCCCAACAAGGCAAATGGATCGGAACAAGTGAGTCAATCATACATTTTCAATAACAATTTACTAATCATTCTCTAGCCGGCAAGAAAATGGACGAGACCACTCAAGGTTGCAAGGCTTACGGTGATGAAGGTTGCATGCGCCAGAACGATTGGCCTGATCTCCCATCAACTCCGCTGTTCGAGTGCAAGGGTCAGTGCAGAGATGGCCAAGCCGGCAAAGGTCCAACTGATGTCCACTGGGTCAACGAGTACTGCATTGTTGAAGGAAGCTTCTTCCTGGGCAACAACTGGAGAGATCTGTCATTCAGCCTCTGCAAATTCGATATCTTCGAATCCCCTAATGGCGTCAAAGTCAATGGTCGTGAAGGCAAGTGGGAGTCACGCCAAATCAGTGATGATCAATTCAAGGCAAACTGGAACTCATACAAAAACGCCATCAAGCAAACCATCAAAAAGTACCGTGGACGCCTAATCGCCGACGACATTGGCACTCATACTGATGCTCACATTGAACAGATTATGACCGTTGGCCAGAATCAAGTGACCGGAACCGGATACGATCGTTGGAAGATGCGCATGGATTCTGACTTGTACTCACCAATTGTTGGCCCAGTCGATCACTCTGACCTGCCCCAGATCTTCAACTACTTGAGCAAGAATAATTACCTGCCGAATTTCATGAAGCCCGCCAATCGCGAGTTCCACGCCCCGGGTCAACCAATCTGCGGTGTCATGGGCGAGCGTGCCTACATTGGCAGTGGAAAATTCTCTCGATTGATGTCATTGCCCGTTGACAAGTCCGATGCCCGTGACGAGAAAGTTTGGCGCATTGAGGAGGACTCGCAATTCCCCGAGCCCTACAAACGCTCCACCAACGAACGCTGCTTGTCACCTCAACAATGGGACTCGAATCAAAATGCCAAGCGCTACGATTTGATGCCTGGTTACCGCCAGAACTTCGGAACTGTCACCACATCAGAAGGTATGTGGATGATCGGTGGTTTGATCGCCCCATCAGCTGATTTGTCCGGTCGTCTATTGAATCGCAAGTACAATGTCGAGGGCTGCACCAAACAGGCGCATTTGAATGATGTTTGGGTGTTCAACCCCCGCGGATGGACACGCGAGACCGTTCTGGGTGATGCCGTTGACAATGCCGAGTATCAAGGACCTGATGAGTCTATTCTTCCTACTCGTCGTGGATATAGCCTCACTTCCAACGTTCAATCAGATCAAAACCAATCATTTGCCGATTTCCGTCTCTCGGATACGCCCGGTCCAAATGGAATCACCATTGCCAAGGCCATTGAAGACGGCTGGGAGTGTACTGGTGTCCAGGGTAAATGGTGTCGCAAACCATTCCTGCCACGTGAAACCAAAGGAGCTGAGTCTGTCATTATGTGCTTCGAGCCAGCTGCCGGTACTGAGAGTGTCAATGCTTTCCGCCAAGGTGACCAGCGTCAAATCAATAAGCGACCACGACCATGCACCGTTGATGAGACCAATGATCCAAACAACAATTGCATCTGTTACATTGTCAACGTCAGTGGTCAATCTGGCTTGAAACAATCACCCGGTGGCTCTGGATTCCGTCCCGAGATTGATTACTTGGAGATTCGTCGCGCTGATGGCACATGGGGCTCTGACAAGCCAATCTATGATGTTGAGCTGAACGAGTTCTGCCCTAATGCCGTCGAATCATATCCCGGTTTTGACCCAGCTTACGTCAACGGCGCCGAGTCCGCCACTTCGGATTATCTAGGCTGTACAAGTGATTGTCACATGCCAGGTCAACCAGCCCAAAAACCAGGTCAACATCAATGCAATCGCAGCTGGCAAAAGCGCAATCTCCGTCGCGAGTGGCACGAGGCCGGTCGTATCAAGCATCCGCGAATGGGTTTCCTTGCCGGTACAGTGTCTTTTACTATTTTAATCTTTATCCACTTTTCCAAAAGCCAACAGTCAATCTAATTCTCATTTTTTGTAGGCACACTTCAAGGCGAAATCATTGTCTGGGGTGGCGAGTGCTTTGGACCTGCCCAAATCCGCCAGTGGAATCTTGACGGCACATTGAGAATGACGCGTACACTCGATCAACCACGCTCATGCAAGATCCAGATGAAGAAGGCACCAGATGGCTCGGTTCAAACGATCAATGACGATTACATTGAGGTCTTCTCCTTCATCCGCATGAACTCGGCCGGTTTCTTGTTTGGCGAGCGACGTTATGTCGAGCTCGAGGGTTACCACGTCGGCCAAGCCGGTCACGGTGAGGCTGCCGTCTCCCAGGGCTACTCGCTGTTCAACACCAACGAGGCTAACTTTGAGTAAACGAAACTTGTCTTTTTTAATTTAACTGTACATAGAAGCGTGTAAATATCTTGTACACACAGTCGTAGCCTGCTATCAAATTACGTTTATAGTCACTGAAAAACACTAACGGATAATTTTGACATGATAAGAGCGACTGCTAATCCACTTTTAACCTTACTGTACAAATAAACAACCAAATCAAAAATTAAACATTTTTATTCAATTCCACCGCGATTGCATGCAACTAGCCCGGTCGACGTTCGTCGAACCAAATTGCGCTGCTCAATTTTCTTGGCCGGTTTCTTGCGTGTCGCTGGTGGCGTGTCTCCAGCTGTTTTTGGCGTCAGAAACGCGGGCAACGCCTTGAACTTGGTACTTTTTCCACGTTTGGCTAGTGATGGTGATGAGGCGGTTTTCTCTGACGGCTTGACTGGTTCGATTTTAACCGTCTGTTCCTGAAAGTATGTTTCACATACAAGAAACAGTATTGACAGTGTACCTTGTTTTCGATGGGAATTGCTTCTTTCGTCTCAAGGGGTTGACTAGGCTCAAGTGGCCCAATTTCACTGTCACCATCATCATCCCGTAGCACATCGGCATACACCAAATCATCTGCCCGATCCAGCTTAATCTCTTTAACACACAGCTTTCCATTTCCATCACTCGGTTCTGTAATGAACCGTCAATTTTGAACCTTTTTTTAGATAATTGATCTAAAGCTCGCGTGCCCTTGTGTCATCTGCTTGATTGCGGCCAGGCGCGAGTTCAGTTTTGAAAATTTATCAAGCTGCTGCGACGACTGATCAACAATCGTGCGGTTTATTGTTATAAGATTTTCCATGATCGTCTTAAGATTAAGCTTTTCGTCAGCTTCTGAACAAAAACAGAAGTATAACGTTTTCATAATGGAATGAAGAACCCAGAAACCACGTTCTGGGTCCGATTAATCCGATTAAAACGAACATTTTGTAACCTACCTTTATTGTTATTATTTGCATTGCTATCCATGGTATATTATCTATTAAAGCAGTGAAGAAATGATAAGATTTGTTTTCAAATCAGACTTGAGCACAGAATTATCTCGATGCGAGCTCAAAGGTCACTTGGTAACTGTCCAGACAGATAGAATTGTGTCGCTAGCTAGGAACAACATTCGCTGAGTACAATAAATCGTGTGACAATGTTCAGGAAGCGCATGGAACATGTGATATTAGTACTGAAAGGCAAGAATGACCTTTGAATCTGGCAATGTATTTCATACATAACAGTGTTAGGCAGACTAAAAAATGTTCAGATGTACTCGGGCATGACAACTTCGCTGACAATACTCGGTGCTTAGTAGCAGTGGTCAATATAAATTGTTCTATTTTTTTCATTTTAGAAATCAATTAACCAACGCTCCTAATGTGGTAGACGATATGCTGAGGTGTTGATATTTGCGATAGTTTACAATGAGCGATGTATCGGGCATTGTACTTGAGAATGATGATATTGATGGCGATCTGTATCCGTAGTTCATTATCATGATCTGTCATTTAAAATCATGAGCTGAACTGATTCACGTGTCCTAGTTCTATGAGGCGATTCGGCTTTGCGTTCTTTTTCCACCTCAATCACCCAAAATATTAATCCAAGCGTTAGCATGACGGCTGAAAACAGAAAGTTTGTTTTTCTTGACATAATTTATCAGTATCCTGGCAACTTACCGCCACTACATAACATTTGGACGCCGTGCTTGAGCTGGCCCTCCGGCACCACTTGATAGACATTACAACTGTTTGATGGGATTCCGTGGCCGTTATTTATAGACACTGTACAGAAATGGTCGAATAATCAAATTCTGATCAAGATGTCTGACCAAGCATTAATAATTGAATCAAGCCACTCAGTTCAACTGACGTACCCCCACATACGGGCAACTAGGGCGGAAGAGGACTCATCAAGAGTTGACTCAATTATTTACTGTTTTGCTAACTACTTGGACGTTGCCCACTGACGAAAAGTACAGGGTAACGTGTCAGGGTCAGCGAGCATGTGGCGTCATATCCGGCGTGGACACAACGGAATCCCCCGATTCCTTTCACAAAGGCAAAAGTAGGCAATTGTGCCCACCATTATGAGGAATGAGCCAAGCAATAGACAACAGCGATAGGGCAGCTCTATATTGAGCTCGATTTCTTTTTTTACAAAGCAATTGACGCAGCATTGTTTCATTATATGTTTGTTTGACTTTTCTCTCTCACTCTTACTCCGTTGGTTGTTTTCT
>SCLD01088801.1:0-13759 GCA_004367895.1 Oikopleura longicauda | reverse complement strand
AATGGTATTTTAAAGCCTTTATAGTGATTTCACTTGGAAACAACGTAAACATTTCTTGGAAATGGAAGATGAGATTATGGAAACATGGGATAAAGTTGGTAACAATGTTGAAGGAAAAACTGATTTTCTCTTTGATGGCCTCTCATGGAGTAATGACAAGGTATATATAAATGCTGAGCGAAAATCTCTAACGTCCATCGGGAAGACGAACCCCACTTTAATTCTCTAAAGACCTGGAATTTAATTGTTTTTTTTTCAGGATTGGATATCAATGTTCGATGGTGTTGTTGATATTGGTGTTGAACATGTTAATGGCATGGGAAAGCAAAGGATTGTTTCAAACGTTCCTAAACTCGATTTCGACAATTTCGACGAAATCGAAATCGGCTTCGAAAAGAGACTTCCCGATAGAATTTCGAGAAACGGTTTTTTGCAATCGATTCCTTAGAGTTTGGAGAATATCAGTTTGGAGACAAAAACCATAATTGTATTTGAAGCAAGTTTGAAACAAACAATAGTCGACATACAAAAACGCAATCAAAATCATTATACTGTGGGAACAATGGCTGATAAGCAGTATTACTGGCCCAAATTTATGGGTGGTTGGGTCAGCATTGGCGAAATTATGGACAATTCGTTTGTCGATGGGTAAGAATTTTACTGCAATTGCTCTCAAAATATGAACCCTCATATACCATAATTGTACGGTATATGATTAACCAGAACTAAATGGTTTTTAAGTCGTGGTGACCGATTAATGCTCGGAGTTGATATGCAAAAAATTCTCTTCCGAAGTCCAACGAAGACAACTTTGAAAGTAAAAGATCCATCTTGCTAAAAATGTACACATCGCAACATTATTTGCTCTTCCAAATCAGTAAAAGATCAGATGCCAAAAACTGAAGCTCAGTTTTAAATTAGTATTGAGATGTTTTTATTTGTTTGCAATGAAAAGATTTTAGTTTGATAAAGTATAAAGGGCTCAAAATATAAGTGGTAACATATTAAAGTGGGTCAACCGGTCTAGAAATCCGGTTAAATCATCCAGTTTAATGAAATTGATTGTTATGTCTGCTAAATGCTCGCGTGGCTAAAGTGATGTCACAAAGCCCACAGACCACACCCTCTTGATTTTCACGGTATAACAGTTCGTTCCTGACGTGTACTTTTTCATGAATTTTCAATGCGTATTTTGTATCTGTTGCATGTGGACATCTTGAACAAAGAAACGGCTTAGCTTGATGATAAATTTTCGAATGTTTATGATGTTCGTCGAGAGATGGAAATGGTGTGTTATCGCATGGAAGAACTCTACAAACAAAATTGGTTGGCGTTCCATCCATTTTTAGCTTCCTTTTTTTCACCGGGACTGGTAATGCCGTGTCTATCTTGGAACGTTTACTCTGATTTACTTCTTTCTGGACAAAATTTGATTTCTTTTTCTTTGTGGTCGTGAGCATGTGTTCTGACATAAACACTTGTTGATCGTCTTCAAGTGAACTGGGTTCTTGATGAACCAAAATCGTTTCATCGCGAGGTTCTTTTGATACTGGTTCATAAATTGGTTCGTAGGTTTGGCCACCAGTTGTCCATACCTCTGTTTCAATAAGATCGTATACTGGTAAATCTTCGTGAGGTGGAAATTTTCCTCGAAGTTCTTCAGGCCCAGGGAGTTCGGTCAGTGGTGGTGTTAGTGTGAGCGACGTTGGAAGAATTGAGCCACTAGTTTTAACCTTTTTGATTTCCGACTTTAAAAATTGATTTTGATCCGCATATAGGTTGTAATGCGCATACACGAGTTCCATCTGTTCTTCTGCGTTTTCTAAATCGACTTTGACCCTCAAACACTCAGTCCCGAGTCTTTTAATTTCCGTTTGTAAAAATTGATTTTTGTCCTTGTAAGCTTTGAGCTCATCAGCAAGAGCTAAATACATTTCAATTGAAATAAATCCTGACATTTTCAGTTTTTTATTTGTTATTTGTTACTATTTCCTTCTAAATATTCTGATGAGATTTGAAATTGCACACATTTAAATGGAAAAATGAACTCAGTGGCGACTTGATGTCACCAACATCGGTTCTGATTGATTCCAGCTGTTGATGACCCGTGTTGTTTCATTAGGATCTGTTTGTCAGCGTGATATTTCAATCAAGGCCTAAAGACTTTGAGTCAAAAGAAAACTTAAGAAAGAGTCGTTATGAATGTCGGATAATTCAAAAGATAGACAAATTGATTGAGATTTGCCGCGAATAACAGTGGTCGGTCAAAAAGTGACACATTTAACTTGTGCTCAAAATTCCAAAAATGTGTCATTTTTTGGTCTGTCAATTTTTGGCCGGATTTTTCGGAAAAAAAATTTACAAAAATTGTCATTTTAGAATTTCGAGATCATTTTTGAAGGGGTGTTTTTGCCGTTAATTTTTCAAATACTGATCGTTCATTTTGCACCAAAATGACCGATGTTCCAAAATGACCGTTATTAAGATCAAAATGACTCGTTTTGTAAGTAACTGTCATTTCGAACAACCCAAAGTGACCGTTAATCGAGATTTTGTATTTGCGATACAAACGTGATAGTCATCTTAAAATGATAACCTATACATTCCGGGTGTACTTAGAATTTTACTGTGATGTCCTCGCAAGGCAATTTAAGATATGAAATTCATTGAACTTTGAGTTTATTTCGTTATGATTGTCAGTTAAAGACCTTGGTGTTGCTGGAGAATATAATGCTTCATGGTATGAGAGGTCACCGTCGGATGCCAAGTCTTTCTTCTTTCTCCCAAATGAGTCTAATATAATTTATGAAATTAACCGTTCAAATTCACCGTGCGCTGATAACTTTTCAATCATTTGTTATGAGTCATAAGCCCTAGTTAAAACTTACTTGAGCCAAGTTATAGCAATAACCAAGAAAATAAGTCCAAATGACATAACTGAAAATTTTAATAGTATGTGGCACTTGGTCCAACGGTTCGACTCAAACCAAGAATGAATGTCAGATTCTGATACTCGAATCTTTCTATTGTCTTGAATCTTACCAACAGTAGCTGCCATGAAATAAGGTAATTGAAGAGGGTTCACTGTAGGTGCTGTTGTGTCTCCGATAAGTTGACCATCTTTATTCACATGATCTTTTGATAACGAATCATAACCAAGAATATCCTTAAATCATAATTGAATGTGACGAAAGCTTTGATTTTTCATTTCATTGTTGATTGTCGAAAAACGAGATGCTTCGTAAAGAACTACTAGTAATTGTCCGAAAAGCTCGACTGTTCGAAACTTCGATCGAATGTGGTTTATACAGGTAAGAGGCCTTTCAGGTACCAGAATTTTCAACTCCGATCTTTCTCCTCCTGGACCGTCCACCTCATGGGCGAAGAGATTGAAAGCCGGACGGGTGGACGAACTTAGTTCGTAGAGGCCTGATAGGTACTGACCTCATCTCGAAAATGAAGCAAAGAAAGTGCTAGTCCAACAATAAGTAGAATCGTTCCAGTTCCACCTAAGAGATAAATCTTCCATCGTGGTCTTCTTTTGCGATTTGGTACCGGGTTAAAAACTTAAAAATTTGAAATAAAAAAAGCCATTATTATGAAAATGAAGACAACAAGTCCTTAATTCGTGCTTTACGCGTTTTGTCACATTTATCTTTCCAAGGTATTTTAACGTTTTTTCACTTTGAAACCGTAAGTACCGCATTTTACTCAGAAAGAAACCGCTGAAAGTCAAAAATGACATTTCCAGCGCTGAAATTATTATTTTTACCAAGCCTAAATGCAGTGTCATCAATGATTCTCTTATAATAGAATTTCTGGCTTCATTTAACGAGTCTTTAAAACTTTCATTTGGTTTAAAATCGTCAAAATTTCTGATTTCGGGCATGTCGGTGTATGAAAACCAGAAAAGTCCGTAACATCGGTTCAAAACAAGCCTGTGCATCATGATATTTTATATTAATTTTATTATTTTTTATGGGTTTATAACGTCTTTTACGACGGAACTTTACTTCTCTACAGTCACTCAATCTGTGACTTTTTACAAATGTGAAAAAAAGTATTTGTGAGAATGAAGAAATAGAAATTAGATTTATCGGAATACGATTTCACGGCCTAAATTCAATTAAATGCAGAGTATAAGTTTCAAAAACACTCGAAATAGTTCGATTGACTCAGAGCTATAATTCGAATTATTCGATTTTTCTACCAGAAGTCGATTTTTATGGTTCTGCTATCATTCACGGGATAAAAATAAGTTGCTCACGAATTTCTAGTAAACCGACTTTTTACCACCTAGCAGTCGGAGAAATGATGAATTTTAGTGGCTTACCTTTTTGACACGAAGTTGATTGGCTGATAGCAGCTCCTGGCAAACTAGAACTTTTGTCCATTTCTTTTCATAACTAGATTGAACCCTTCTGGTCCTTTTTGACTAAGACCTCGGTCTTTTTTGTAATCGTATTCTGAACAAAAAATTTAATGAATTCATCAAATATAGAATCTTATATACATTATCAATTGAAATAGGGGTTAGAACAAAACGAACGTACTGTGAGATTTCATTTACATGACTCGTTCTCGTCGCTTCAAAGCTGTTTGTTCTATTCAAAAGTTTTTAAAGCGTCTGAGAGCCCAGACGAAACGAAGGAATGGCACGAAGGTCATTCACGGGTCAAATCAAGTTTGGGTCTTGAAGTCAATTTGAAATATTTAAATACTGTTTATCATTTGGTCAGTTCAGGATTCCCTAGGTTCAGTTTTATCAGACTTCTTTGGATTCGTTCGCTATGCCCTTAGCTTGGATCTCGATTACTTACTGTGAGGGGCTTTCTCGAATGGTTTGTCTGCTGATTCTAGTTCTATATCTGATTCAGATTTAATATTTTTTCTTTGAATCCTCATGAATAATCAACTAACTCGGAACAAGCGCTTTGAAAACGTGGTTTCTAAATTGGGGCACTTTAAGAATTCCATTTCACCCCTTTCTACAATGAAACTCGACTTTGAGTATTAGTGTTCGCTGTCCACTTTGTCCGAGCGTCAAGAGGGTGAGTCGTCAGTATATTAATAGCAGAGAACTTCTCTGAGAGAAGACCTAACACGCATGTCCGATGTTTGACCGAATCCGAAGTCATGCCCTATCCACCCTTCTCTGATTCATAGATTATGAATCATAAGTTACGATTGATAGCTTGTGTGACTTTCGCCGCTAATAATATGAGCCTCTCATATGGATCATATAACGGGGCACTGTGAATTCATCAATGTTCGTGAATGAAATTTCTCTCAAAAAATTTTTTAAGGATTGTGTTTGAAAATTTCTCTGGAAAAAATCTTCAAATATTTGCTGGTGATGAAATCTCGTTAAAGAGAACCGGTTTTTGATGACATGACGTTAATGTTTATATAACACTACTGTACCCTTTTTTTGACAAAGTTTTGAATCGTTTTCTTCGATTTAGTCGAATGAATCAATTTGGGGATAAACTGGAGGTTAAGATCGCCTGAAGGTTAGATTGTCCTTTGAACAACCTTTCAATTTACAGAAAATATAATTCACTGGAGAAAACACAGAAATCCGATTTTCTCAAAACTCCGACGAGAAAAAACCGATTTTCCAAATCCGATTTGACTTTTTTTGCATAATTTATAAATTTGATTATCAAATAAATATTTTATTTCAAAATGGATTTAAACGGAATTAGCATTGATTAACAAGGTTTTGACTAATTTTAAGGTCTTTAAGTATGCGCAATTTATGAGAAAAAAAGAACTTGGTTTAAAATAAGAATATTTTGAACAAAAACATCTTTTCTATGTTTTTTATGGTTTTTTTTGAAAAACTGATTCAATAATGGGTAAGGGTTATTTCCGGGGTTTTTTCGAGCCGTTTTTGGAAAATAAGGTTATTTTTGACGGGAAATGAGCCAATCGTGAAACATGGCGCTATCAGGCCAAAGCTGGATTAGAAGTCGCTTGATTTGAAAATTAGGATTAGTTTTGATCATCATTGTTTTTGTTTTCGTGTGACTTTGATTAAAAATAATATACAAACAATAAATAACATTAAATTATTAAAGGCGTTTGACAGTTTTATTTCATTTTGAACAGTCTCTTAAATCTACATTCAGATTCAGAACTTTTTCGAAAACTTATTCGGGCAAACAAAAAGGTTTCAGATTTAACTTTTCTTTTCAAGTGCCTTCAATCGTTGAGCTCGAACTAAAAAATAAAAGTGGAAAATATAGGGGGTCACAAATTAGAGTGGAACATCTGGTACTGAACTTGCATATATTTGAGTGAAACCCTGCAAAATCATGTGAAATTGTTTCACTCTTATGTGAGCAACTGCAAGACCGTATACGGAGCCAAGGATTCCAAGCAGGTTGATATCAACTTACCTGCATCAAGGTTACCAGATCGCAAAGCACTCTGTGAAAAAGATTTTGGTTGCTGTGAAGTAATTGGAGGGAGGTCTGTTTGGGTTGACATGTTGCAAAGTTCTGTTGCCTGAGTTTGCATGTCGTAACTCATTTTCTTTTCAGTCTTTTCAGCTTTTTCACCAACTTCTTCATCATCATTACCATTTGAATCTGGTGTGGCCGAGGCTGTAGATTCAAGATTTGAAACTTCTGGAACACTTTCGAGGGTACCAGGATCGTCGCTAAGAGAATTGCCTTGACCAGGGAATTGTGAATTTGAGATTGATTGACCGCTTCCTGAATTTATATTTATGGAAATCAACGAACAAAAACCGTCCGAGGATCCCTGTTTCGTGACATGACTTTTCCCACGCAATGATTTTCTTAAAATAGTTCACCTGGAAAAGAACGTTCTGGAACATGAATAGAATGATGAACAGTTCTTCCACCACTGGCACTATTGCTTATGCTTGCTAATGGGCTGTTTGTTGTTGCTGAGTTGTTTGAATCAGCAGTATCACCGGTTGTATTGTCGGTTGAGTTACCGGTAGTGTTTCCAGCATTGAGTCTTTCTCGTGCAAAATCTTGAAGAGAATCACCGGAGATCTGATAGCTCCAACTTTGTTGACGACGACTCGGTGAATTGTCGGGATGACTTATTCTTCTACCTGTAGAAAAAGTTGACGACTATTATGTTCATCAGTCATGAGGATTTTGTATCTTTAACGAAAAGTCTTAGAACGTCTAAGTGAGACGTCATAAATATGAGTCATCAACCAGTCCTTGTCTGAGATCAACATTATACCGACTCTGGCTTCCTGTTCTGGAATACCGTGGTCCACTTGAACTTGCCGTAACTGAAATTCCACTACCTCGGGAATTATTTAACCGTTCGTTTTCAGCCAAAATATTTCTCATTCCAGCTCGTCCGCGGTCAAAGTTATCAACTGAAATGAAAGTATTTTTTTCAATTTTGTGTCACTTGGTCTGTCCTCAAGATTCATAGGTCAAGAATAGGGCGAATTTTTCTAAATTCCACACGAATTAAGAACGAATTAATTAACTCGAGAAATAAGAAAAAGGAATCAAAATCTTTGCGTGGGGTTTCGCGTAGGTTGAGAAGAAAATCGGTCATATGATTTTGAGATAACTTAAATCAGGTTTTTTGCAGATTCCGATTTTAGTGTCAAAAAGTTCATGCATCTACTTGAAGCCTTCAAATGGGTCAAACATGACCGAAAAACTATTTTCGATCAACCTAGGCAATTTAATAAAAACTCGTAGGTGAGCACCCTTTGGCAGCTTATTTTAACGCAAATAAAATTGTCGTAACGATAAAATTATCTAATTTTCAAACTGTTCATTTTTGACTTCATCACATCGTGTCCGTATCACGTCTGTATATATATTAGTATATCTATATCGAAAAAAATGATCAAGGTCAGTTAACATTTGATCCAAACTACGGAGTCCGAAGGGTCGTTCATTTATTATGTTGGATGCAACTTGGAACGAGTGAATGATCGAAAGTAACCGATCAACAAGATTTCTCTTACCTTGTATGTTATCATCGGATGGTGGTCCAGCCATTTTCACTTTTCAAAAATTTCAAAAGTTCTTGAATTCTTTTTTGTTGAAATAACAGAGGGTGAAAAAAACTATCTGAATGTTATGAATTACGATTTTGGTAAGACAAAACAAGATCATAGGTTTGATTTTTATTTATTTATTTTTACAGAATCATGTGATCCGAATCATGATAAATACCCTGGTTCGGATCCCACCGACAAAAGTGCCTGGTAAAGAGTCAGACCGACCATCTGAATGATATTAGTCATCATCGGCTGTACATATGGCTGAAATTGCGCGTTGAGTTTATGGGCATGGCCGTTGCCAGTTGAGTCATCTTCTAAGACCTAATCTTTCTTCCTTCTCCCAAATTAACCTTCAAATATTAAAATTAATTATAATTAGTTTTGAATACAACTTAAATTCAGCAAAATAAAAAAATAGTGTTTATATACCGAGTTGGACATGTCAATGAATTTCGTTCGCGCAGTGGGTGAGCGTTTAAGTTGGCCACTGTCTGATATTTTTACAAAATCACGAAAATTTCGGCATTGAAAATCTATTTTCAAAGATGTTATCTACAACAGTCCAAAAAATCTCCTTTGGCACTGAAAGTACTGAAACACTGACCACTGGTCAGTGACCAGTCTGACATCTTCAAAATTTTCGAAGCACTGGTGCTAGCCCAATTTTTTTTTATAAAGACAAAAGTTGCTGCCATAAAATAGGGCAAATCCAGTGGATTAACTGTGGGTATATCCAAGTCACCCATAAGTTTACCAGACGCACGTTGCTCCGGCGTTATTTTATCGTATCCCAAAATATCCTAAATATGAATTAATTCTCGTTACAGTCACAAGGTTAACATATTGATGAAGAATTGTTGGCGCAAGAGAGTCCGCGCATGTAGTGTGACCATTTTGCAGGGTGGCGCTCGAGTGCAAAACACAATTCTTAAATTTTAGTTACCTCTTTGTTGAAGTGCAATACTGATAAAATAATTCCTATCAGGACCAACACTGATCCAACCGATCCAAGAAAATAAACCTTTCGATAGACTCGAAAACCTTATGTCATACCTCGAGACTAATTTTGCTAAAGGCCAGAGAATCACGGACACGTAGTGGCGTCAGTCCGCGAAAACACGTGTCCGCCGATCTCTGGCTTTGGCCAAAGTATGAACCGAAAAATTTCGAGTCTTTCCTTCCATCTGGGTCGCCTTGTTCGGTTTAATAATGAACTTTGACCTTAAATATTTTAAAAATTTTCGAAATATGAATCAAGATGTTTTTCAAGTCTACGGATTTTTCAATGCACATTTGATACTTTCTTTTGAAAACAACTAGGTTAATAAGTCGACTGTATTTCAAAGTGACCGTCCTTTATTCTCGCAGCTCGTGTCCTTTGACATTCATCCAAATGAAAAATAATATCTTTGGCTTCACTCAAGGCACTATGTGACAAAGTTTTTATCCAAGATTTCATGACCAAAATTTTACCGAATTATACAAAAAGTAAAAAAAAAATCCCAAAAAATTCGTTTTTCAACAAAGGTTATTTTGAAAAAAACGGACTTTTCGTTAAGTAAAATTTTTGAACTATACCATCGAATGATCCATTAATATCCACAAGTCCAACCAACCACCGTTCAAAAATGAAATTCGGAGAAAAACTCTGCTTATTATCATTTTGGGCGGTGGGTTCGCTCATCATTCTCGGGCTGCCTTATATCTTTAAAGGGAAAAAGACAAAAATAATTCAATTTTCTGCGACCAATAAATTAAAGAGACACGTAAATCCTCCGTCACATACATTTTTTAAATAGATAAATAATATAGATTGGAAACAAACATTGGAAACAATGTCGATTGGAAACATGAAAATCGACTGGAAACAATTTCCGTATATTGGAAAACTCAAAGTACATTGGAAACAATTTTCGTAGTTTGGAAATACCAGAAGTATATTGAAACCAATTTCCGTAGATTGGAAACAACGTAGATTGGAAACATTCCGATAGGATAAGACGTTTATATATTCGTTATTTATGATTCATAGCTTTCTATCAATATATGTTCAGTCGTTAATTCCAAAAAATATGTTTCCAACTACAGATGTTTCCAATCTCGAACCGTTGTTTCCAATCTACGGAAATTGTTTTCAATATACTTTCAATGTTTCCAGTCGATTATCATGTTTCTAATCGACATTTTGCCCAAATACAGATGTTTCCAATCTCGAACCGTTGTTTCCAATCTACGGAAATTGTTTCCAATATACTTTCAATGTTTTCAATCGATTATCATGTTTCTAATCGACATTGTTTCCAATGTATGTTTCCGATCTATAGATTAACGTTCAAATTATCGTCTATAACAGTTATAAGTCACCTGGTTACCAGAAATAATCACGTTTAATAAGTAGGCCGTGAATGATCCGGTGATAAATTAATCATTTTAACTACTGTCGGTTTTAACCGCAGTTTATGCCAACCGCTGGTTAGATTCTCCAGCGCACTTAGAATGTTCAGATGTCGGTTATCCATCGGAAAACATTCTCAGTCATCCAGATGCTCTGGGCCAGAGCATAAACATGATTCAACCAGTAAAGAACTCACTATTCGAATAACATCTCCAGATCCCGGATTATTTTCACCATATTCTTTTCTTTCGACTTCTTATTAGTACTGAGCCTTTGAAAGGTCAGAAAAGACTTTTCTGAAAAGGCCAAGACGATAAATAAGAAAACGATTATGATATTCAGAAAGGGAAACATCTGAACTACTACTATAGGTAAAAACTTTTATTTTATTCTGACTTTTGACACATATTTGGCTCTGGCTAACCTGATTTATTTCTTGAGGATTTAAGCTGACTCAGAATATACTCAAAGATGATAAATCCGAGTTCTGTAACGACTCAACGGCAATTTTCACAATACGGATTTCCGGAAAGACTCTAATGTATTAGTTCGTCCGTCAGTGCAAAATTAACTTTCTAAATTAAACCGTATTTAAGATTAAAACACCAACGCATATCAGCGCCACCCACGCATTCTCCTAAATTCGAAAAAAAACTCCGTGAATTGAGAGTCAATTTTTAATCCCTGAAATCAGTATGATTCACTGAATCGGTTTTAGCCATTCGCTATTTAAAATTGGACTGAAGAAAAAAGTTACCAATAATTTGTACTCCCGGAATGGAACCTATTGAGTGATAAGTATTCACACCAAATTATTAGTTGCCATAAAAAATATAACGAAAAAAGTTTACACAAATGAATTTTATGGAAATCCTGCCGGAATAAATCACTTTATCCTTGATCGAGATTTTCACTAAGTGATTTTGCCAAATCTAACTTCACTTTTAATCGGTTACCTGTTTTATCAACTAAAAGTGTACCAGGTCCAAAATAAAATCTTCTGATCCATTCTTTCTCTTTTTCATTCATTATTTTTCGTATTTATGAAAATAATAAAAATCAGACAACCGGAGATCGCCAGAATCTGATCTTCTCTTCAGTACCACTTTTTGGTCTTTTCATAATTACCGGTCTTAAACTGCTCTTTTTATAGGTACATACCAGTTTATCTTAGCATCCAAGTTTAACTTAACCCTCTCAGCCCCGTCTGCGTCCGAGCATGCCCCTGCATGCCTGTCCCTGTCTGTACCAACCCAAAACCAAGTCAAAATTCCATTATTTTTTTCTCTTCGCAATTTTAAATGAATCTTACGCATCATATGATCCCTGAAATGGGACAAAACGAAACTAACCGCGAACCAGAAATCACATTCAAATCGATTTAAAATAGTCAATCGCTATCCATATGCATTAAAATCATGCTAAATCATCATTCCTTGGTCAAATTGATCCAAATTCCGATAGAAAATGGATTCGAGGTCGACCAAAGTCATTTTGAGGTCATTGTTTTGCCAAAGATATCCAATCGATTTATCCAAATCTGGATTTTTCCGAGATTTCGAGGTCCAGCTACAAGAATTCGAGGTCAATCATGGTCAAACGAAGTCATTATTTTACGAAGTCACTCGGTTGATTTCATTTCAGATAGAGATAAAACTTTTTGACCAATATTATCTTATTCAAAAGGTCGTTCTGGATTTTCAATGGATTTATATCAATATACAGGCTCTCTCGCCTTTTAACCTTTTGTTTTTAGATGGAATAATATAGAATGATATATGATGTATTATTTATCATATATCGTTAACAACTGTATAAAATATAGTTAAATTTCATTGTCTTAATTGATCGAAACAAAGATCTTGTGGCGAATTACTTCCGATAAATCTTATTTTTTTCATGTGATCTATAAAATTAACTTTCCAGTAAAGCCACCAATAAATAATATTACTAAAAATGATAATACAGAAATCTGAGTTTTATATTTTGAAAATAGTAATTAACTGGTTACGCAACTGGTTACGCTGAGTTTGTAAAGTGGTATCACTCTTGAGAATGATGAAATTGTCCGAATTCCGCGTGTGTTCGCTCAATGTCATCTCATCATTCTAAGGAGTGATACCACTTTACGCGTTCTTGAATTTTGGCGTGTACACAGTTTGCCCATCTCAGATCACATCCCTACATTTTTTAACGGGCTCAAACCAATAAATCAAATTCAACACCTCTTGGTGATATCTGCTCGAACCGGAAGTTAAGTTTCCTCAAAGTCAAACCCGTTGGTTGTAGAGAACCAGTTCGTAATGGGTGGAGTGAGTTCGCTCGTAACGTGACTGTTAAGTGACCACAAATGACGATATTATTGTGTTCAATCAGAGTAATCGATTTAATAAAAAGTATTTATATTGACAATATTATATTGGAGGCAAACCACGATTCGGTTTGGTTAGCCACAATTAATTGTTATAAAGTGCGGTATTTAGTCGTAAAAAGGTCCTGAGTGTGATAATTATTACTGTCGATTTATCATTCATGAAAAATTCCTAAAGGTCGTTTATTATGGATTCAGCTATATGATATACGGTATATCATATATCGTGTATGAATCATACAGTATGATATTACCTATACAGCCTATATCAAAAGCCCATATGATATGGCTCATATGATATGGGCTATGTTCTGATACAGATATGAGTCAGATCTAGAATAGATTCTTAAGTATGGACAATACAATAAGATGTTTCCGAATTTACGATCAGATGTTGGAGCGCAAATTAACATATTTAATACATGAACTGGATTATGTTTCACGTGTGTCTGTAGACATGTTTGTAGTAAATCATTTTAATCATTTTATGGTTATCATTGGGCAAGATTTTGAGAACCAAAACTTTGAGCTTATTTTGAGACTAACTTGAATATCACTTATGTTACATAAGTTATGTATTTGTTTGTACGGCGAAGAACCGATCATTCTTTACGAGCCCGAAGTTTACCTTAAATTAGACCAATCATCAGACTCATATCATGAGTCATATGTTGGGCAAAATGATATGGGCAAAACGATATGGGCCAAATGATATGGGCCAAATGATATGGCTCAAATGATATGGGCCAAATGATATGGCTCAAATGATATGGCTCAAATGATATGGCCCAAATGATATGACCCATATATTATGTGCAATGTTATAAGGATGGTATGCTTACCTTTTTGAAATGAAATTGATTGTCTTATATCTACACCCGGTAGTCCTCTTTCCGTCATAATATTCTCGTTTCTTTTCGAATCTTTCTGTTCAGTCCAGCTTCTACTTTTCAAATCGCCATCATTCATTAAT
>SCLD01088790.1:0-13762 GCA_004367895.1 Oikopleura longicauda | reverse complement strand
AAAAAATGTTTACTTTGAAAATACTTCTTATTATTATTATGAAATTTTATAATCTTCAGCGTCCCTTCTTAACTTTACTTGAGAAAGATCAAGTGCCATCTCACTGTTTCAACTATAAAAAAATAACTAAAACGGCACTTTACAAACCCCATACTTCATGTCTTTCTTTTGTTTCCCGAAAAAAAAAATCATCTTTTACACACACACTTACACAATCATCTTCTGTATAAGCAATATTATTAAAAAAATAAAATGCCCAACGATCTTAACTTTAAGTTTAAGTTTTTTCATAAATTTAGAAAAATAAAACAAACCACGCAATCATGGATATGATGGAGCAGATAATCGACCCGGCAAAGGTCTACATGAAGGTAACTACTAAGTTTGGCCTTAAGTTTTGATAAAAACTGAACTTAGGATGCCGTCCGTTTCGTCCGCCGCTCGACAAAGCCCGACAAGAAGGAGTTTCAGAAGATTGCCTTTGCTACTGGTTTGTACTGCGTTTTTGGTTGAGTTTTATTTTAAAAATCATTACAGCCGTCGGTTTCCTGATCATGGGATTCATTGGGTACTTTGTCAAGGTCATCCACATCCCAATCAACAATATCATCGTCGGCTGAGAGTGAATTAGTGCAATCACACACCATTCGTTTTATCGTGCAATCTGTGTCCATCTTCAACCCTTTAGTGTTTTTTTACTTCATTTACATGCAAATAAACGTTTTCCAATGTTGATTACTTTGTAACAATAAGTTATTTAGCAGTTATTGAAAACCTCAGGGATAGTGGTTGCCGTGAAAAATGGTTGTTAAATCGGTGGACAAATCGTTGATTGGGATCTTAAAAGTGTAAAAATGCACTTTTGTCCAGCTGTGCGTTTCAATAAAAGCGTGACGGTGATTTTGGAAGATGTATAAATGGTGAGACAAACTGCTTAGTTTTCATCACAAACGAAAAAATTAGATAAACTAAAAATGAAACAACTTCGTCTATAAAACTATGTCTTGGGAACTTTACAGTTCAAACAAAAATATGCTCAAAAATGAAGCATAGTCGAGAATATTTTAACAAAAATGAACCTAATCCTTCTTGATTTTAGCCAACACACAACTTACCTCAATAAAGAACTTGTTTAAACTTGAATTTTCCTGATTTTATTTGGAGCAGCCACTTTAAAGGGTTGAATTTGTATTCTCGAAGGAGAATTACAAGTTATCTATAGCAGATTCTCAATAAAGTGGCAGAGTAGGTTGGTTTAACCCACGTTTTCTCCCTATGTTTAATACAGGATTGTCCAGATTCTCAATAAACCGCCTGCCACTTTGGGTGCAAGTTGCTTTATAAATTAGTTTCGTCAATCTTTTTTCGTTACAGATCTTCGCGTTGACCGTGGTCGGACATCTTAAAAATTGAGTCATTAAATGCCAGTAGACAAACAATTCTCACCAGTCGAGTTGATGCCATCAGTGGATACGGTCATGCCTCTCGATTTCACACTCAAGTTCAACTTTGACTCAAATGTCGGACTATTACTTTCTACTTCTTCTGGCGAAATCTAAAAAGCAACACTTTAATCAAGGGCCACTTTAACTTCTGTCTTACCTTGCTATCATCCCGATCCATATTGTACAAAAAGTTGAAATGAGCAACGACGACTGGTATGGGAAAGGCAATGCCGAGCGTTCCGACAAAAGAACATGCCGCTCCGAGCAGCTTGCCCATGTTTGTCTGAAATTTAGTGGTGTGAAGTCAGTTGACCATGGTCAAATATCAAACCGTTGGTGCCACATCCCCATAGCCAACCGTTGTCATTGTGATCACCGCCCACCATAGCCCATCAATTATCGTATAATCCTCTTGCTTGTATGCATTGCCCCCATCCTCCAAGTAAATGAAGCACGCACCAAATGTCGTCGCCATAATCGCGTGAAACGCACACTGCAGCAAAATGACGCGCTTTGACATGATTATTGTCTGGCCTAGAACGCGCAGGCCGCGTGAGTATCGCGCCATTTTCAAAATGCGAAGCGCGCGCAGCGTTTTGAGAACGGCAAGCTCGTCCATGTCGACCAGCATCGAGACCAGGGATGGGACGACGGCAATGGTGTCGATTGCATTGAGCGGTTGCATGCAAAAAGCCTTTTTTGATGGACAAACGAAGAAACGAACGAACAACTCTGCCGAGAACCAGCCCAGACATACGTCCTAAAAAGATTGGTTTACAAAGAACAAGCTCAATTTAACCGTCGGACCTCGGTTGAACGCATCAACATCAGCCACTGTGGAATATTTGAACAGTCAATGTCAAACGTCACGCAATCGTCCTTGCTCGAATTATGATGCTTGCGATGGTTTTGATCACATCCGCCCCAGCACCTCACACGCGGCACGGTCTCGGCACAGAATATCCCGATCGATATGAAAATCAACAGGACCGATGTAATCGAGTAAAACCGTGCCATTGCCGAGCTTGACGGATCCTCGCACAGCTCCCAAACTAGATTCAACACGCGTCGCACCCCGCACGTCTCACTGCGGCCACGGTAGCGAACGTGATATTCGGTTTTGGGCGGTGGTGGCGTCCGGAGCATGCCCTCGTTTTTGAGGAAGTGTTCGACTGTTTCACGACCGAGATTGTAAAAGGAGAGCTCGGTGATGAACACATCAATCGGAATATCATCAGGCCGGAGCAGATATTTGCCTGAATAATCAATTGAATCGTTAACAAGCAATTTCAAAGTACCATTGTTAATATAACCAGCGATGACTTCGAATGTTCGCCTGTGTCGATGAATAAAATATTCTTTTCGGAGTTGATCGTAGAAGATATCACGCTTCCCTAGGCTCAACTTGGAATCGGGAAACTTTTCCAGTTCGGCGTTCGACACTTGAAACAATTGGCCTGATACGTTGAACGTGATGAAGTCATTGGAAAGTTCAGAACTGCTATCAACATCAACAAAATTTGAGCGCATCCCGCCACGTGTCGCCTTGTTCTGGAAGGGACCGGCCGGTGTCCGTGGCGGTCGCGGGGCGCCCAGCGCACTCGAGTGAATGGCATTCATTGCTGAAACGTATTTCGCACTGTTTGTGTTTCTCTGGTCTATTGCTTTCGTTCTATCGTGTGTGTAAAAACTATCAAGACATATTACTGCCGCATTACTTCGCCTTTACGCCCATTTTGTTCAGTTTGCACCGCTGATTATGTGGTAGGTGTAAGACGAAATCAATGTCAGATAGTTTCGAGCTGTGGATTATAACTAGCTCGGCTCGACGCGTCTCTTGTTAGCTTACCAGTAAACATCTTCTCTTACTACATTACTACAAAGTTTGCCCGGGAATGGCCGGGGCTTAACTCGTCTCAGGCTGTGCACTGTGTCTCAACTGAGCAATAAAAAACCTTATAGGCCTGTCGACTTTAGAGTGCAATTATATCCAACTGTATCATAAACTTACGGTTCGAGATGATTTCGTCGGACAAATCAATGCCATTTGAAAAGGTCAGACTTTGTTTAATGCGCACACGTTGATTAAAGCCAATAAAGGGCGAGCTACAGCAAGAGAAAGAGCGTTTGAGTCAAGTGTTTTCTCTGTGTTCCAATTACCGGTTTGGCGTTTGTGTGTATGGGCCACGATTGCGTCCGCGTATGCCAAGGAAGGGCGATCCCGGTGGTATAGCTGTGTATATTTGGTTCTGATTTATTATGTTCGTTACATTATGCGAAAAATTCTCAGTAAATATGAATTGAACCCAAGCCTAAACCTATTTGGCTACACCATC
The DNA here is from genome assembly GCA_004367895.1 of Oikopleura longicauda. Taxonomy (NCBI): domain Eukaryota; kingdom Metazoa; phylum Chordata; class Appendicularia; order Copelata; family Oikopleuridae; genus Oikopleura; species Oikopleura longicauda. The sequence continues at coordinate 9,981 of SCLD01088790.1, read as the reverse complement.
GCGACTCCTCATCCAAGCCTGAAAAATAACGTCACAAATGCAATGGTCGCTTTCTGTGACTTTAATTTTACCCATTAGACTATCTGTAATGGTTAGAGACCATACTCTTCTACTATTCTGATCTCGTGATTAATTCATTGGGCGGCAAAAAAGTTACCTTTGTTTTCGATTCCGCCTCTATAACGCGATGGCACCACTGGTATGGAGATCATATTATTCCGCTTCTTTTCAGAATAATGCCCCTATTCTCGTTCAGGGTCGTATTTTGCTCTTTGCTTTTGTGGTCTGTTAAAAGGCGGTTTCTCTCTGTGCACAACGCGGACTGATGCTTCGAACTTTGCCCAATAATGTGCCTGTCACTAAAAAAACGGGCCGATGGGACACACACAATGGCAGACCTTAATTTTGCTTTGCGCAACCCGTTTTATATTCTGTTACTCCGTTTCCCCGGAGAAATATTATCATTTCTTCAGTTGTCGGACAGGGCATTCGTCGTCCTCGTCAGAGGGCCGCCAACGATTGAGAGTTAACTCAATTGTGCTAACTTGTTCTTTTGTTTCTCAAATTTGAAATGCAACTAAGTGTGTATCGACCGTGCAGCAAAAAAATGATTATATTGTGTAATGGATCAAACGTGGCTCGATGAGTTTGTAATAACATTCAAGTATCGGTCGCGCTAGTTGAAGGGTTAGTTCAACTAGTGGCGTCATTCACAAGGGGGAATGATGAAGTGAACACGGACTACTAACATCAAACTGTTTTCACCTCACTCCAAAATCGATTCTCGTATCTAATTTAGTAACTTTTTTTGTTCATGTGGCCTAGTTATTCCGTATGAAGTGAAGTCGTTTTGGTTGCTTCATCAAAAATGAATGTTTCAATCTCAGTGGCGAGGTAGGGGTGTTCGATTTATCCTGTCAAGAAAACTTTTTCGTCACAGTCTGGTTCATATCGCGATCATCAATTGGCGTGTGGTTCTCCGCCGCAGGATTCAAGGGGAATTTCACTGGGCCCTGTAATTGAATCACCGTTTTCGGTTGAATTGAACAAAAAAGTGATGATTTTAAAGTTCCCTTTTCTTTGCGCAGCCTGTCTGGCTGGCCTGAACTTGAACCATCTTGAAGAGAGGTCGTCTATACGTGCTGTCGCAGCAACGGGCGAAATGAGCCCGTACAAACAAGTAAAACGTGCACACACCATAATTACGCGTCTACGATGGTTCGATACTGGCGAAAACGGTCTCAGGACGGCGTATCAAGATGGTATACGACGCTCCACCAAACTGTCAATCATGGGCTTAACAAAGGTCGGTTGTGGTGCTCTGCTAGAGAGAGCGCCGTTCTTTAGATACGAAAGTTTTCAGATTAGGGCTAATGCCGGGGTTGAGCTGAGACACGGCAGCGGGTAGGGAGAAACCGTACTCAAACGTGATATTGACTAATTCATCACTTTTGCACTGCTTTTCTGGACTTTGCTGGTTCAGGTGCTTTCTTCAGGCGGCGGTAGTACTCAAACTGCAATATGTGTTCACTGGCATCTACTTCTACTCCTTCGTTTCGCAGTGTTGTTTGGATTGTAACCTGCCAATTTGCGGGTCTCTGATCGTGATTGATTTTTGTTGCACATTGCTTTTCATTGAACGGTGGTGGAAACCTCTCGATTGAGAAATATAAAATGAAAACAGAACAGAACGGGGGCGACACGACATACGCGAAACCGTTGTTTCTTTCTATTGGCAAATTGATTTTACGATATTTAATCAAAGAAAACTCGGTGTTCAACCCAGACACGAATCTGGCCCAAATTATAATTATGGCCTCAGCCGAGTGCCACAGATTTGTGGCCATGACCCGTTGTCGCTGTGGTATCGGTTTGTCGGTTTTTTCTTTTTTAGATTTTCGGATCAGCGATGTTAAAATCTCCTAGATTGCACCATTGATGAAATCAAATAGGCGATAAGTACTTGGCCATGAAAAATGCGGTTATGTTTTAAAAAAACGCTTTTCTTCAAATATAAACTGCAAGTGTCTAGGGGGTGGATGCGGACGCCTAGCGTGATGGACCAACTCAGAAATGTGGTTAACATTGAATAGGGCTTCGCCTTGTTCAAAGTGGTGGCGGCGGCGATGAAAAACATAAATTTCGCATTTGTAAAAACAGATCGACTACAAGCGTTATGCCATGTTCGTTAATTTCCGATTTTAAACGCTCGGCGTTCTCTAGGGACCGACATCTCTAAATTGTCTTTCCATGGCCCCTTTTTGGCAGATTCAGGTTCAGATCAACCTGCGCGCGACAAATGTGTTAACGTTTTCGTTGTTCGATGATTGTTTCGCGTTAAAAAATGATTGACAAAATTGTTTCCGTTTTTTTAATTAAATTACAAATGATGGAGTACGGGCGTGTATTATGTGTTAGCACTATTGCTTTATGTAACAGTATCTTTATATAACTCCGCTATTATATCATCGCTGAGATAAATGTACCAAATCAACCGTTTCACCACCGCATAACTTGACAGATCAAGAGTTTTTTTAAAAACCTTCTCTAGACAAAAATTGACTTTTGTGGTGTTCTGTTTCATAATATTGTTCAATTGTGATATGATAAACATATAAGAAACAATAGACCACCAGAAACCACCAAAAGACTTCCGGCACAACATCGACACGCACAGCACGGGCCTCATAGCCAAATCAAGGTAAAATATTTTAATCAAAATTTTGCGCAGCGGCGACCTTGACGGGTATCGGGGAAGGGGAGAAAAGGGGATGGAGGTGGTGATGTTAGGGTTAGTTTAGTAAAGCAGCAATTTCATCCTTTCGGTTTCGTTGTGTTAGAAACTCCCCCTGAATACAAAACTGGCAAGGGTGGCCGAGGCGAAAAGACAACCGCATAAACATGCCCACTGCTGATACTGAACGGATACGGCAGATTTAGACATATAGGATGTAGAGTAGGTCAGATCAAGAATCAGTCGTCTGGATCCATGAGCGGGTTTTAGACTATGACGGGATACTGTTCCGTAAGACCGTTAGAGCTTACGTAAGACAGAACTTTCCTATATCTTCCACTGTCATCATCACGATGCAACAACCATCTTGCAAGTGCGTTGTTGTTAACTAAAACAATAATAATACAAGCGTCCTTACAATTTATTTCCACTACGCTATAGTTCACACACTATCGTTGAACTGTAAAAACGTATTTTGCGTGAAATTCAGTATAAAAAAGTTTAAATTCACTACTAGTTTTAGACAGGTTTATATAAAACCGTTGTACTCTAGTGGGAGTAAAGTTCATGGAGCCTTGGCAACAAATCGGTTTCATTACGTAATTCTGTGAAATATATAATGAAAGTGGGACGCCGCATTATGAAAGAGATGCAAAATAAAGCTTGGTCAGCATTGGATACAGGAAAAGTATAGTTTTACTTCACTTGATGTTTTACATAATGGGAGGGCGACGCACGGGATAATTATTTTCGATATGTGAGTGAAGTACTGTCTTGTGACTTACATATAGTATGTAAATACGTGTTTGCCTTACACCCGTTAGCTATTAATTGACGTACCGGTGGTGGTGATTGTCTTGGCGCTGGCTTCTCGGTGCACTCTGTCTCTCTCCTCCCCTCTCCTCCACCTCATTCAGCGCCACCATTGCAATTCGCGATGATCATGATCTCTGGTCTTCAATTTCGTGGCCAGAATCAGAATACACCTTACTGAGAAAAAACATTCAGGCGAAATCGCAACAAAAAAAGAGATCTTTTGAAGACATCAAGATGGACAGCGTTGAAATGAGCCAATACTTGGGCATCGCGCCATACTACTTGAACAACTACAACCAGAACAAGGCCCCGCCTTCGCCACCGTCAATTGACTCGGGAAATTCATCGGCCTCGTGCTCCAATAGTGGCAATTCAAGCTGCGACGAGATTGACGTTGAGTCAGTTGGTGATGATTCGACGCTCAACAAGTCGAGTTTCTCCATTGACAACTTACTGAAGCGAACAACGAAACAACAGCAACCCGCCCAGCCGCTAATGCTGCCAAACTTCTACAGCCATCAACAAATGCTGTGGAATCCTATTCTTCTCCAATCAGCACTTACTGCCGTTAATAACCAATCTTTCGTAAGACTTCGCCGTTTTATTCATTAAAAGCGGACCATTCAAATGTGTGAATTGAAATTAACAATGATTTTTTAGACACCGACAGTAACACCATCGCCGCCGACTTCAGCAATCAAAACGGAAATTAAAGAAACAAAGAGCTCGGGCGAACTCAAGTGTGATTTGTGCTGCAAGACATTTAAACACATTCGCATGCTCAATCGTCATCGACGAAATCACTCGCCTTACAAGAAGTACAAGTGTATGTACTGTAGTAAGGGATTCAACGATTCCTTTGACTTGAAGCGTCACGTCCGCACCCATACCGGTGAGTTTATTCTATTTCTATTTCATATTTAACTTACTCTTTCCAATTAGGCGTGAAACCGTACAAATGCGACCACTGTGATAAAAGCTTCACGCAGCGTTGCAGTCTTGAGTCACATCTTGACAAGATTCACGGTGTCAAGCACAAATTCACCTACAAGCAACGACGCGAGAAAATCTACGTCTGCGAAGACTGCGGCCACTCAACCAGTGACGTTAGGTTTGTGATTTGATTATAATTAATTGCAATCAATTCAATTCTTCTTTTAAAGAGATCACTACAAACACACCCGAGAAGTGCATCAAAAACAGGCAAAACCCGTCCAAAACTGTTGTAATGAAGTCTACCCTATTCAACCCGTATTATCAGTTTGAGTCAGTTCAACCCCTAAATTTTCTATTTGCCAAATTGTACAGTGCACATTATTTCTCCTGTTGATTACTTACAAATAAACTTCACGATATTTACAATTATGTAAGAATGCAAATATTTGATTGGATATTTTATTGTGAAATATGTGATCTCTCGATGTAGTTGTACCAAGATATGTTGAGACAAATTACGAAGAATGCGAAACTGGCCCGACGCTTCTACAGCGATCGACCGGAGCCCTGGCAAATGGACAAACTGACCGATATCGGCGCCCGGAAGATATTCAACGAGGATCATGACATTTTGAGAGAAAGTGTACGAAAGTTTTGGTCGTCGGTTGATCACGCGGATAAAATGCGTTGGGAAGAGCAGGGCTTTGTCGATAAGGAATTTTGGAAGGCGGTCGGCGCCCAGGGACTGATCGGTGTTGAGACGCCCGAAGACAAAGGCGGCTGGGGTGGTGATTTCTATCAGAACATTATTGGCTTGGAAGAACAAATTTATGAAATGGTACCGGGCTTGTTCAATCTTCAATCTGATCTGGTCATGCCATATATTCTGAGTGATCAAATATCTCATGTTCTATTCGTTTCTGTTTAACAAGTATTAATAATGCCACGGTAATAAAGAACATAATGATCATTCTCCATAAAGCGCTAGCTACGGAACTGACGAGCAAGTGGCAAAGTACAATACCGCTCTACGTGATGGGACGATGGTGGGCGCAATTGCGATGACCGAGCCAAGTGGTGGCTCTGATTTGCAGAGTATCAAGACGACGGCAGTTCGCGACGGGGACGATTACATTTTAAATGGATCAAAAGTCTTCATTTCATCGGGCTGGAATGCCGATGTTGTCCTGGTCGTTGCCGTCACCGACCGCGAAGTCGAAAAAGCAGCATATGGCATTTCCCTGTTCCTTGTCGACACCAATCTGCCTGGCTTTAAAAAAGGCAAACTGCTGAAAAAGATTGGAATGCACTCGCAAGACACAGCCGAGTTGTTCTTTGATGATATTCGTCTCCCAGCTAGTGCCGTATTGGGCGGTGAAGAAGGACTCAATCGTGGCTTCCAGTTTTTGATGCATGATTTGGGACGCGAGCGCCTGATTATTGCCGTTGCTGCTTCGGCTGGCATGGAAATGGCGTACGAATTAACACGCGACTATATCAAAGAGCGCAAAGGCATGCTCTACTAAAGTCGCCAATAATTAAACTTTCACTTAGCCTTTGGTAAAACACTATCCGGCATGCAGCAAGTACGTCATACGATGGCCGAGGTGAAAACAGACATTGTTATGTCGCGCATAATGACAGATAAGCTAATCGAAGCTTATGCGATGGATGACATGGACCAGCAGACAGTATCAATGGCCAAGGTATGTTCTATCTTGTACACTTTTTCTATTAAATGAAAAACTTTCAGCTTTGGTGCGCCGAGGCCCAGGTGAAGAACACAACCAAAATGCAGCAGCTTTTTGGTGGCTATGGATTCATGAGCGAGTACCCAATCGCGACGATGATGGCAGGCGCTCGTGTCCAGACCATCTACGGTGGTACATCGGAGATTATGAAGGAGCTCATCTCGCGAACTATTTAAATAAAGCCACACTTGTTTATGGTCACATTTGTTTCATAATTTATACTGATGGCTTCGGAGCTTTAGATTTACATAATGACAGTATTTAGTGCTTACGAGCGTTTCAGAAATCCGCTCATGCCAGAACGCAGCTCTTCGTCGTCAAACCACCCGTCGCCCGAGTCTTCCTTGTCGTTGAACGTATCGAAACTCTTGCTCATGCTGTCATCGCTTGACTGCGATTGTGATGATGAATCGCTACTTTTGTAGTCAAAAAAGTTTGACTCCGAGTCGGACTATAAACGAATTGAAAAATAAAATAAAACTGAATTTACTTACATCAAATGTAGGCGCAAGTGGGAACGAACTTCCAAATATACTCGACGAGTCCGACGAAGATGACGCGTCTTCTACTTTTGCATTTTTACACTAGTATATTTAAGACTCTAAAACTTATACAAATGCACGATTCCTTGGAGCTCCTCCGTCAACACTTGGTAAACTTCGAACTCACACAAAATAATGTCTTCATACTTATTCGGCACATGAATGCTAACGTATTTTCCACTGACTTCTTCGGCGCAACTGAATGTTTGAAGAACGTTTTCTTAAATCGAGATTGAAAAATCATAACGATTCACCCGCGTTAAACGAAGGCTCAAAGTGATTTGTCAATTGTTCCTTTTGGCTTTTCAATAATTGTACATAAGTCGTTGTCGACTCCGTTTGGACTGTCACCAACGCGGATTTCGGCGCCCTTTAATCGATAAGCTACCACAATTAAAGTTGAATTAGAAATAAAAAAAAGAGTCACACCTTCTTCAGTGAATGTTTTGAGGTTAACTTGTTTGACGTTGTACGTGGTTTCAAGTTCAATGGCGAACCACGGCTGCCACACAAAACCGGAGCGACTGCAACAACGTAGAGTATCGATGCCGTCAAAGTTGCATCGTTTTCCGTCAACCAAGTTTGTCTTTTCGAAATATACACTCAGAATTTACAATTGTCATACTTACGTCATAAATGTTACGGTGGCCACGGGACGACGTGACTGGTCGGTTCAGTGCAAGGTTTCCGGCAAAAAGTGTAGTAGTTGTCGTTGGTGTAGTAGTCGTTGTTGTCGTTGTTGTAGTGGTGGTCGTTGTGCTAGTCGTAGTAGTGGTCGTTGTTGTAGTGGTACTAGTTGTTGTAGTAGTGGTCGGTTCCTCAGTAGTAGTGGTTGTTGTCGTCGTTGCTTCTTCCGTAGTAGTAGTGGTGGTGGTGGTTGGCTTTGTCGTCGATGTTGTCGTTGAAGTTGTTGTTGTAGATGTCGTCGTTGGAGCTTCTGTTGTTGTCGTGGTTGTTGTCGTAGTAGTTGATGTCGTTGTTGTTCTGGTGGTGGTCGTTGTCGATGTAGTTGTAGTCCTGGTGGTAGTCGTAGTTGTGGTCGAAGTAACAGTTGTGGTGGTGGTTGTTGACGTTGTAGTTTCCGCTTCAGTAACTTCTCTTATCTCAGGTTCAAGTCTAAACTCTGGTACGGAATTGCGGTTGAAGTCATCATCATTGTCAAAGTCGTTATCAATCTCAGAATTGCTTGAGCTGGATGACACTCGCGGTTCTTTTGACCATTCAGTTTCAACTGGTTCATCTCGTTGGGGTGGATTCATCGGGAATCTCTGTTGACGAAGTTTCTCCTCGACAATACTTTCGATCAACTGCTCGAGGCCAATATCGTTCATAATGACACTTTTGAGTTCGTCAAGTGTTTTTATTATTGAGCTGGTGCCGTCGACACCGTCACGGCCTGGTTCACCGCGCGGTCCAGTTTCGCCGCGCTTACCATCCTTGCCAGGCTCACCGGGAATGCCATCGAGTCCATTATAGCCGTCCATACCTGGTTCGCCATTTGCACCCGGCTCGCCAGGTGGACCCTGGATACCGTCGGTGCCATTGATACCGATACCAGGCAAACCTGTTGCACCGTCTGCGCCAGGAGCACCATTTTCACCTTTCTCGCCGGGCGTTCCGTTGACACCAGCGTCACCTTTCATGCCTGGAAGACCAGCTGGGCCAGGCGCACCATCTTGTCCATGATTTCCAGGTCTACCCGGAATGCCAATTTCGCCGGCAGGGCCTTGCTCGCCCGTCTCGCCCTTGTCACCCATGTCTCCTTTGTCGCCTGGTTGACCTGGCTCGCCGTTGATGCCAGGCTCACCCGGGTAGCCTGGTTCGCCATCATGCCCATCACGACCTGCTTCGCCGACTGGGCCCTGGGGACCTGCTGGGCCTTGTTCACCTTGCGGTCCAACAGTGCCTGGCTCACCAGTTGGGCCCTCGACCGTTTCAATTGGGCACGAACATGTGCACACTTCGCGTTCAGCGATGGACGTCGAGCATTGCAAGCTCTTCAACGTTTGCAAAATGAGAGGGATTTGCGAGCCGCCAATGGAAAACACTTCGCCCGAATTTAGCGTCGAAATTTTAGCCAAATTGTCAAAGTTGGGACAATCGTAGCCTTCATGAGTCTTCCTGAAAAAATGTGTTAGGTGACCATGATAAGTAAATTTTTGCGCAACAATATGAAAATCATATGGTAAAGCGGCAACATTCAATGATTTTAAAGCAGAAGAGGCGAACTTGATTAACATTTGAACTATAACAAAGATCAAACGAGACTTCAACTAATAAAACAACTACTTACACATTGTCGGCATTGCCTCTAAATTGCCTTTAGTGTTAAAATAAACTAAAAAACTAGATACTACCATTGGTAGACAGTCAACTACTCTTACCTGCACTTTCGGCTCACAGCAATCGGGATAATGTGCACATCCATCGAATGCAATTCATCAAGAACCATGTCAAACTTATGCTGGTCTGCTGTGAAGCCATTGGTCAACAGGACAACAATTTTTGGTGCCGATTGTGTGCTTATTTTACTTTGAATGTCAATCAACATGTCGGCCACGTCGATTTTGGCGTTTGAGGGCGACGTTGCCGTTATGTACGACCAAAGTAAACTGCGAATGTCGCGAGAGGTGAATGAGCCCATGTCTTCGGCATTATAGAGGTCAAAGGCGACATTTGGATGTTGGGCTGGATTGGGATACTAAATTCAGAAATAATATGTGAATATGTCGCGCTGACGATGTGTTCGATCAATCTGAGAGATCAATTTTGTTACTTGAACTTGAATTGATTACTTTAGTCGCTCTAATTATACCTGGGCTAAGGCGACTTTTGTTTTACCATCACCATAACCAAAGTTGACGCCCTTAATCTTCTCGTAACCCTTGATTATGGCCTTGGCCTCGACAACAATAGACGACCAAAACGGCCCATTCTGAGATGACCCATCAAGCGCAAGTAGTGTGGATGAGGAGCACTCTGGACATACCAAATCATTATCCGTTAATAAGTATACCGAATCTCACCAGTTTTCGGCGCCTCGGGCAGGGGACAGTCGCACTCGCAGGCGAGATTGGCCGCGGCCACCGATATGAAAAATAATACTTCTCTGATCATTATATTTTTCTGATCTAATACATGATAAGCGCGAATCACAGTGAAATCATCAACAAGTGAAAAAATAGATGAGGAGGAATAGAGA
>SCLD01088779.1:0-13763 GCA_004367895.1 Oikopleura longicauda | reverse complement strand
GCACTTGAATGCCACCGATATGCCCATTGTGTGTCATTGACCGGTTCAGCTGAATGCCAATGTAATCTTGGATATGATGGTGATGGTATTGATGATTGCACTCGCGTTTGTCTTCCTGGATATAGACCCGTCAATGGTATTTGTGAAAATATCAATGAATGTCTTAACGACGATGAAAACAGATGCCACTACCACGCAACCTGTGTCGATACTGTTGGTAGTTACACCTGTAAATGTAACAAAGGTCACCAAGGTGATGGAATATGGTGTCTTCCCATTGGTGAATGCAGCAAAGCAGGATCTTACTGTGCTTCGAATGCTGACTGTATTGAGAGGGCAAGTGATAAATGGTCATGTGTTTGTTTTGATGGATATGAAGGTGATGGATACTCGTGTCAAGACATTGACGAATGCGCCACTCATGCTCATACATGTGATCTCTCTGTTGGACTATGCACGAACAGTATTCCATATTATAAATGTTCTTGTGAAAAGGGTTATGACCTTATAGGATTCGATAAGGATTATTTTTAAAAAATAACATGTGAGAGTGCAAAACTTTGTCTACAATTGAAATGATAATGCAATATTATGGTTTGGATTAAAAAACCTTATGTCATAATTAGGGTTCACGGATTTTGAGATTTTTTATAGTGAATATCCCTGGAGTTCCCTGGAGTTGGGGACTAATATAAAACATAATTCTGGGTTACTCTCAATCGATTGGTACCTATGGTATCTTGCGGAAATTTGCGCTCCATAAGTTATGAGTCATAACTTATGACCATTTCTAAATGGCATGTTTAGCATTACAGAGATAGGGAAAAATCGTAAAAAATCAAACATTTTGAATATTGGAAATAATGTTGGGGATTTTTATATAGTGACTACCTGTGATGATACCTTGTGAAACAAGCTTAAAAATGAATCATTAGGATTTATCCGATCACGTGATTTTCTCAGTAAAATTTGGCTTGGAAGTTTGGTCGAGAATACATTAGCGAGATAGGCCGTGAATCACCCTAGTCATAATCTTAAACTTTTTTCTGTAACACTTGGTGTTACACTTGATGACGTCACGTCACATTGGGATAAGTGTTCTAGTGTGACATGTCACTATTTTTCAAAATGATTCAAAGTGCGAAGATATAAATGAATGTGAACGTAACATTAATTCGTGCTCGACCAAAGCCGAATGTCGTAACACTCCGGGCAGCTACGATTGTCATTGCCTCGAAGACTACGAAGGTGATGGTCATACATGTAACTACATAACAGTCTGTCACCCGAATCCGTGTGGACCTTTTGAGCATTGTCGGCGAAAGGGACTTGACCCCGAGTGTTTTTGTTACCCTGGTTATGAAGCGATAGGACACGAGTTACGACGATATGAGTCAAATCGTATGAACGATAGTCTATCATTGATAGAGTATGATAAGTGTTAAAAATGCGAAAAATGATCATCATCGATTTTCATAAAATTATACCTCCTTATCAATTTGAGTCCAAAAACGAAATAATTGTCGGGTCATTTTGACATATTACTTATCGTTTTCCCTTTATTGATGATTTGGTATATTTTGAACGTAAAAAACATGTTTTAGAATTGGACACCTTTTTTAAATTTAAAATTTTTCCCGAGGGAAAATTTCCTTTTTTTGTTGTCTTTATTTCGCAAGAACCCTAACTCGTTTAAAGGATATGAAGGTCAAGGCTGTGTTAATATCAACGAATGCATCAATGGTGACCATCTTTGTGTCGAGCATAGTACATGTTTTGATAATGATGGCAGTTATACTTGTGAATGTAATGATGGTTATGAAGGTTATGGCAGAACCAAATGTGAAGATGTTAATGAATGCTCAAGAAGGGTCGGCGAATGCAGTAAATTCGCAATATGCGTTGACAAAAAAGGTTTGGACATTATCATTTTTTCATTGGCGGGTTGAATAAATAGATTTGGGATCGTTCCATCACCGAAGGTCAAAAATCTGACTCAAGAGTGTTCCCCCCGATATTTTTAACTTTCTCTGATTTGGACCAAAATTGGGTTCGAGGCTAAATCGACTATGCTGATTTCAAAAATTCGATCAGTTTGATTCTAGGACGCCGCGGGCTGAAATTACGGTAAAAACTGTATTTTTCAAAAAAAATTCTCCTCATTAATCGTCAGATTCTGCGCAGTCGACTCAGTGGGACAACAAAATTTTTGGTCATTTCAATCACGTGATATAGCTTTTTTCTGAGTCTGAAGTTTGAAAAGTAGGGTGTCTCTTACAAAATGTAGCAAGCAGCTGGGTTGTCCAATCCAAATAATTTTTTGCGTAAAAAACCCTCTTGGCAAAAATATTGCCAGAAAGCGACGTAGCTGTTAAGGTTCCTATGTTAAGGTTCCTATGACTGCAACTGTCTCGATGGTTACGAAGACAAGTCTGGTGGCACTGGTAAAATATGCGAAGACATTGACGAATGTTCCTCTGGAACACATCAGTGTGCAACATTAAAACCTGGTGCAAGCAGCTGTATTAACAAGGAACCAGGATATGCATGTGGATGTAATAATGGTTACGAAGAATCATCAGACGGTTGCATTGACATCGATGAATGTACAACAAAAACACACAATTGTCTAAGGCTAGTTTTCAAAAAAAATAATCAAATGTGTAGTAGTGTTATCGGTTACCATGGATTGATATTTTGTAAACGATTCATCCTCAAAAAATTTTCAAAATCCTAATTTGGTGAAATTGGAGCACTTGATTTATGATTTAGTTTTCTGTGAAACACAAACGGGGTATCACTAATCAAAGGTCATCTGGGGTCATTTAGGGTCAAAGGTCATTTTAACCCATTTACTTTACGTTGTGCTCTGGGTCGCTCAAACTGTATAAAGGTTTGATTAGGCTTTTTTTCTCATGCCACATCACGGAGTGGACATTACGTCATTGAAATACGTAATTTATTGCTATCACATTATAACACAAACGGGGTCATCACTAATCAGAGGTCATCTGGGGTCATTTAAGGTCAAAGTCTTCGACTCAAAGGTCATTTTCACTCATTTACTCGGTTTGAAAACGTTCAAAGATGGATTGAGATTGATCCCATAACAAAAGTTAAGAAAATTCATGATGTAGCAATTTGTTCCAATACAGTTGGTTCCTTTGATTGTAATTGTGCTGATGGGTATGAAGGTGATGGTGTTATGTCATGCGAAAATATAAACGAATGCGATATTCGGAACGAATGGGGTTACCTTCCATGTTCTCCAAATGCACAATGCCAAGATTACCAGGGCACTTATACCTGTTCGTGTTACCCCGGTTACACTGGCTCTGGAACACATGCCGATCCCTGCACCGATGAAGACGAATGTGCACTGGGAACAGATAATTGCTTGAAAGTCGATGCCAAATGTGTCAATGGCGAAGGTAGTTTCACATGTGAGTGCACCACTGGCGTCGGTGACGGTGTCACAAGCTGTTCTTTCGCATCCGTCTGTAATCCAAATCCGTGTAGAGAACCAGAAGAAAAATGCACCGTGGTTGGTAACACGTGGCAGTGTGATTGTGCCGACGGATTCAAACATGACAATAACGGCGTCTGTAATAACGATGACGAATGCACTGCTGGCACTCATACATGTGACACTACCGGTTCTACCCCCGCTGAATGCACTGATACCATTGGTTCTTTTACTTGTTCCTGTCCCGTTGGTTACGTAATGAATACCGGTGGTCAATGTGAAGACATTGATGAATGTCTCAAACTTCCTCGTCTCTGTGTTCCCTTTTCAAATTGTAAAAACACAATAGGTAGTTTTGAGTGTTCTTGTCAGACTGGTTTCACTGGCAGTATGGGACCAAACCCAAATATTGTTTTTGAATGTATTGACGATGATGAATGTGCCCTGGGTCGCTCAAACTGTATAAAGGTTGGATTATGAATTTTTCCTCTTTCCACATCATGGATTGGTCATAACGTTATTGAATCTCACGTAGATTCGCCTACGTAGATTAACCTCCGTACAGTACCACCTAGGGTGTGACAAGTTTCCCGTTTCTCTATCTTGTCACACCCTAGTATCACCTGGTCCCTTCCTACGACCCAGTCTCCTTTACTTTCATTTCGTAGAATTTCATCTAGTCCTCTTTCAAAATTTTCGTGCACTTCGATTCGTATTGTTTCTTTTTTTTGAGAGGTCTAAACTTTTAATCCTATCAAAGCCGCAAGTGTGTATGAACAATCCAGGCAGTTTCTCATGTGGCTGTGATGATGGATGGGGATTGAATGGTAAAATTTGTGCCGACCTAGACGAGTGTGCATTGAATACTCATGATTGCGATCACGTGTGCACCAACACTTATGGCAGCTTTGTTTGTTCTTGTAGAACCGGTTATTTGCTTGCAATAGCTGGAACGACATCTGGTGGGCGAGCTGGAAAAGATTGTTTTAATCAAAATGAATGTAATGACGGTACTGATAATTGTGATATTGGTGCACATTGTATCGATACGGATGGTTCTTTTGAATGTGAATGTCCTGATGGATTCGATGGTCGCGGAACAGTCAATAGTAAATGCAGGGTAACCGTACTTAAGAACACTATCTGTAAAGATCCCCCAGTATGTTCCAGTTTAATTTGTGATTATGGATATGATGGTGATCCAGATAAAGGCTTGTTTCAAACTTTCAGTCGATAAATTCTCAAGGAACGTACATAAAACGTACTCACCGTAGTCACCAAGATTAAGCATGGTTTATACCTAAGTGAAATCTGAGAAATTTCGAAACTTTTATTTTCAAGCCTTAATTGTCATTTTTGATGGAAAATCACAAAAATTTAAACTAGGGTGAATTTTTGGATTTTTAAGAATTCACCCTATATATGATTTTTAAAAATTTGTTCGAAAATAGTGACTATCGGAATGGCCATTTTCAGGAAATCGCGAAAATCATATAAAGGCTGAGTTCGTGAAAAACTATGAATTCAACACAGTTATCATTTTTGTGATTTTCCATCAAAAATGACAATTAACGTACAAAAAACGTACTCACCAAAAATCTTTTTCATGGGGATAAAGTCTGAAACAAATCAAAGGTGGATGTTATGACCGAGATGAGTGTGCTATTCAGAATATGAATACTTGTGATATGATGTTTTCAAGATGTGAAAATACGCCGGGTTCTTTTTATTGCATTCCCAATGTTGGATTTATGATAAGTCCTCAAAATGGAGCAATTGTAGGCAAACGTGACTCATACGAAAATATATAATTTATGTCACGTGAGTAGGACCCACCAATAATGGCTTTAAAGGGAATTAATATCAGGACTTACTCACATAAGAGAGAAAGAGGAGGACAACTCTCCGAATATACAATAAAGAGGGCGCCTTTCAGCTAATCCTGATATTAATTAACTTTATAGTCATTAGGTTGCAACCTGTGAAAATCGAATTCAGAGCGGTATGGGTCCTAAACATGAGTTAAAAAGTATGAGTCATCCGGTAAAGATATCGATGAATGTAATAGTCCAGAGATTAACTGTCACAAAAATGCGTTTTGTTTAAATACACAAGGTGCTTACAAATGCGTTTGTAAAAGTGGATTCAAAGGTGATGGTGTGACAATGTGTAATACTATGTTGAAAGATTACGTAATTTGTATCGGTTAGGGTTGTTCATGGCCAAATGTTAATAGTAATTATTAGGATAACACAGTCTGGACTGCAACACTTCTTCTAAAATGGAATAATGGGGAAAGTGTTGCACTCTAATGTTAAGTTGAATTCCTGGAAATTTCAAAACTTTTATTTTTTGGCTAAATTGTCATTTTTGATGAAAAATCATCAAAATGATAACTTGAGTGAATCCTTGGATTTTTACGAATTCACCCTATATATAATTTTGAAAATTTTCAGGAAAATAGTCATTATCAGAGTGACCATACTCAGGAAAATCGCAAAAATCATATATGGGGTGAGTTCGTAAAAATTCATGAATTCATACTAGTTATCATTTTTGTGATTTTTTATCAAAAAATGATAATTTTGACTTAAAAATGAAAATTTTGAAATTTCTCGGAATTCACCCTACTCGAATGTGTCAAACTCACTATATCAAAAAAAAAATATTTCTGTTCAACCAAAATTTTGACTCAACATGTTCTGTCACTGCGTGTATGAGTGGTTATACAGGTGATCCTAAAATTGGTTGCACTGATATCGATGAATGTGCATTGAAAACTCATTCATGTCATATGGATGCACATTGCCTGAATTATAGTGGTGATTATCAATGTAAATGTAATTCTGGATTTACCGGTGATGGAAAATTATGTAAGGAAAGTATCAACGATATTGATATTGCCAATATCAATATCAATATTGACTTTTCGAAAACTGCAATATCAATATCAATATTGAATTTCTAAGAGCAATATTTTAAGCAATATCAGTGATATTATATCACTTAAAAAACAAGATTTGACTGAAAATTGCAATATCAATATCAATATCAATATTGAGTTTTCGAAAACTGCAATATCAATATTAATATTGAAAATCAGATTGATTTGTATCCCTGTACCAAACTGCGTTCACGTTGAAACATTGTCAAAGATAAATCTTGTTGCGAATGCAGTTTGTCTTGATGCTGCTTGCACCACATACAAGTGCTCAGATGGTTATGCTGGTGATCCATTAATTGCCTGCACTGATATTGATGAGTGTATTGCTTCGGCTCCAGCTCCGGCTACAACTCCGGCTCCAGCAACAACTTCGGCTACAGCAACAACTTCGGCTACAGCTCCGACAGCAGTTTGTCCGGCCAATTCGGATTGTCAAAACACGTCTGGATCGTACTCTTGTGGGTGTCACACTGGATATAAAAAAGATAAAGTTGGTGATTGCATTCCATTGCCATGTCCTCCTGGATATGCTGGTGATATGCCATCGGGATGCACCGCACTCATTGTTGGTGCAATCAGTTTGCCTGGAGGGGGTTGGGGATGTAAACAAGGATATGAACTTGGTACAACAATGTGTATTGATATTGATGAATGCGGACAAGGGGTCAACGGTAGAGCTTTGAAATATATTGTAATGATACTAAGGATGAATTACGAGAAATTTGAAAACTCTGATTTTTAAGCCTAAATTGTCATTTTGTGCTAATTTGAGGTTTTGTTAACTATAAAAACTGTGGTAACTTTGAAATAATTCACGTGATCACAAACAATATTCCCAGTCACGTGATCTTCCGTTTTATGTGCTTATTTGAGGAATCAAATGAAAAATTCGATAAACCATGTGTTCTTGTTTCATATTTCCAAGCTCTCTTCAAAGGCACTGATGCATGTCATCCCTCAGCTAAATGTCTCAATCTTGTCGGAACATATGACTGCACTTGTATTGCCGGATATATTGGTAATGGTAAAACCGATTGTGTCTTGAAAAAATGTCCGGTGAATGAAATGGGTTCTGGATTGTCGTGTCATCCCCTGCCAAGTCATGCTATTCTCACACCAGGTGGTACGCCACCTTCCGGCTGGCTTGTCGGTGAACCAAATTTTATTTTCATCGCGGGAGTTGGTCGGACCAGAAACCCAAAATGCACTGCATCAGGTGTTACCGGCTGTGGACCATACAAAGGCACAACATATCAATGTCTGAATGGTTACATCAGTGCTTCGAATAAATGCGATGACATTGACGAATGCGCCCCTGGTGGTTCTGCAAACTGCCATGTCGATGGACACTGTGTGAATAAAAAGGGTTCATTCAACTGCTATTGTAACACTGGTTATCTCGGTGATGGTGTTACCAAATGTGATAAATTAGGCTGTCCGAGTGATCAATTTGGAATACCTCCTAATTGCAAGGTATAATACCTAATTTATAGCATGGGATTTTATAAATTCCCCAGTTCTGGTGATGATTTTTCTGGAAAAACTCTAAATATGATTATTGGATACGAGTCTTGGAATGCAGAGTTAAATGTTTTTGACCTCGAGACCCTCTTTTTTTATTAAGGAGAAAGCTCTTTTTCTTCGTGCTTATTTAGAATGATCATTTGTTATTATTATGAGTATTTGTGTAGTTATTCGGTTATGAAAAAAGTGCATCCTCACTGATCATAACCGATCGGTTATATTCTACTCGGTTACACAAACGATGCACTGAGAATGCACTGAGGATTCATTGAGGATGCACTGAGGATGCAGTTCAAAAAGGATAAAATCTGAAATGAGTCATCATCAAAAAAAAAATTAAATGGATTTGGACTATGATGACTCACCTGTTTTCAAATCTTAAAGGGGAAAAAGTTCATAACTGAGCAAAAAATTCATAACCGATATATCCGACATAACCGAAGTGAAATAAATTCAATTATTCGGTTAAACTTTTCGGATAAGATGCACAAAAAAGTGCATCCTCAAACATAAAAAAGTGCATTCTCATTGAGGGAATCAAACCCTTCGGTTATGTTTTGCATCCTCTTACACCGAAACCCTTCATAACCGAAACCCGGGCTGCGAATCAAAACGTCGGTTAATTAACTTAGTAGATTATCAGGCACTTCTCGAAATTTGAAAACTTTCATTTTAAGCCTAAATTGTCATTTTTGATGGAAAATCACAAACATTTAACTAGGGTGAATTCATGGATTTTTACGAACTCACGCTTTATATGAGTTTCGTTATTTTCCAGAAAATGGCTATTCCGATAATCGCTATTCAACATAGTTATCATTTTGTAATTTTCCATCAAAAATGACAATTCAGGCTTGAAATTCAAAGTTTTGAAATTTCTCGGAGTTCACCTTACCATAATTATATTTAGAAAATGGCAATGCATGCAATTCCCTTGAAAGGCACCGATGCTAGTGGTGTGACTTTTTTCAATGCTGATTTCGACTGTATTGCTGGCTTCACAAAAAGTGGTGACATTTGTGTTGACATTGACGAATGTTCTGCTGGAACACACAATTGTGACCCTGCGACGACTCAATGTATAAACCTTGCGTCAACTTTCAAATGTGTTTGTTTGAAAACTTTTGTTCCAAAGATAAAAAGTAAAAATGAATGTCAACCAACTGCTTCATGTTACTCCGATGAATTCTTGAGCCCAGTCACAAACATGGTAGGATATCTCAATGCGTGTGAGAAATCAAAATTTTGATTTGAAATTCGTATTAAGCATAAAAAATATCGTTGAATAGGAGCAAAAAACCTAATGCATAGGGGCAAAAACCTTATGAAATTTTAAGTGTGAGAAACTGCCTAAATTTACGAAACCGATATTTACCACAGCCAATTGTACTGCCGCTTCACCGCTCTGTGTTGCCAATGCATACGACTGTATTGATGGTTATGAAAAGTCAACAGGTAAATTCTAATTTGTGACCCCCTATAAAAAACATTTCAAAGGGCAACCAATGGATCCATGTGTTGATATAGACGAGTGTGCTTTGGGAAAATGTGGTCAAAATACCGACTGCTTAAATAAAGATGGTGATTATGAATGCGTTTGTCAGCGCGATTTTACTTGGGACTCAGGGCAAAATGGTCCTGCGACCAAGGAACGGCTCAAAAAATTAATAAAGAGGATTCGTCACCTGACTCTGACCTGCGCACACTAGAGATGGCTTGACACGGTTTCGAAGTATCTTTAAAAATAAAATTAATTTGTGAGCATTTCAAAGGGTGAAGATTGTAGAAAACAAACTTGTGACAGACTTGGGGCATTTTGGGGTTACATTCCAGATTGCTTGCTCTTGCCGCCAAATGCGATCTGTGATCCTGCAACTTCATGTGCAACTTTCGTTTGTGATAAAGGTCAGTGACCTTATGAACCTTTATTGGCAAAAAATAAGTTTCCAGAAACTTTGAGTCAAAACTGAATTTCCGGGTGGTGACTCTGTCCGATTTCCGGAAAACTCATTCATCTTTTAATTAAGGATATTATTTACAAACTTACACCCACAGATCTCCAGCGTGTCTAGATCACGATGAGTGTCGTACTGCTGCGAGTCCGTGTCACCAAAACGCAATCTGCAATAATATGGAGGGTTCATATCAATGTTCATGTCAAACAGGATTTTTTGGCGACGGAAAAATCAAATGCGACAGTCTTGGAACACCCTGTGCTCCTGGTTACTGGAACAATGGTTCATCATTTACCGACTGTGCAAAGATACCATTCAACGGCCAGGGTGGTTTTCAATTCAAGTTAGGTTAAGTGGGTTGAATTCAGGGATTCAGAATTGGGTAACTTCAAAATCCTCATGTCACTTTCTATCTCGAGTATTTTTGTATTTGACTCCGCAATTTTCAACCCATACATGCGAGTATTCACCGATATCGCTCCAAGTTTCCGGAAATCCTTTTGAGTGATCGCTCGAAAATTTGTCAATAAGCGTAATTTTATTTATTTTAAAAGCTGAATCAACTGACCGTTAAGTTACTAAGAAATCTCACTTTAGTCAAAATTCCAAAATCTCCAGAATTCAACCTAGTTAATGACTCTGTATTGAGTTTTTTAAGTTTAAAATAGCTTGAAATGTAAACAAATTTGAGTGTACAAATACGTTGTGTACCGATTGGGATTGTATGGGTGCTACTCGCAAAAAATCGCCCACGTACGATGAATGTGAAGGTAAATGCACAAAGTCACAGGTTAAGTCGTCCCATTGGTTCCAAAACTGATGAACCTTATTTGTTGATTTTCGTTAAAATCACTTTTAATTTTAGTTGATCTTTCAACAAATTTCTCGTTTTTAAATCGTTTCACGAACGTTACATATCTAACGGAATAAAATATCGTTTTCTGCTCATAAAGAGGAGATTAATTCTCCGAATAAGCAATATAGAGGGCGTTATGTCAGACAATATGATATTTTATTTCGTTACAGATGATATAAAAATAGTTATGTTTATCTCATAGGTCGTTCCAATTTAACATCCATTATAATGGTCGAAATGATCGCCCTAGGGACAACAATTTGTTCTATTTAAGGACATTTTCCCTTTTGGACATTTCCCTTTTGGAAACTCGAAAAATCGAAAAAAAATCCACCGAATTATGGCAATTTCCTGAAAAATAATGACATTCGATTTTTTGACTCCTGACGTTCCCAAAAATGTGACAAATAATTTGAAATATAGGGTAATGCATACACTTATGGCAGTTTTAAGACATCGATGAATGTATTGGATCACCTTGTCACAAGGATGGCATTTGTAATAATACATATGGTTCCTTCACATGCTCTTGCCCTAATGGATGGGGTGGTGATGGACTGAAACATGGTACTGGTTGCGTTCCTCTTTTAAAATGTGCGCCTGGAACATACGGATTATATGGAAGGTGCAAAGCTCTGCCACAATATAGTGCCTGTTATCCAAGCTAGGATTTAAAAGATTTTTTTTCGAAATTTTGTTACGTCACCCTTATAGACGAATTAAGAG
This sequence comes from Oikopleura longicauda, assembly GCA_004367895.1. Taxonomy (NCBI): domain Eukaryota; kingdom Metazoa; phylum Chordata; class Appendicularia; order Copelata; family Oikopleuridae; genus Oikopleura; species Oikopleura longicauda. The sequence goes on along the minus strand of SCLD01088779.1, from coordinate 2,292 downwards.
AAAGTTATAAAATGTTTTTGAAATTTTTTGAATTTAATTTTCCGGCGGTTATTTTTTTCGAAAACTTGACCAGACCCGTTTTCAAAGATGGATTACTTTGCCATGAATCGGGCAACGTCATGCACTCTAATGGATGATATTACTTATATATCACTCTTGTATGGTAAATAGAATTTTGGTCATGTGAAAAATTTCAAATCTTTAAATTTTTAAATCCTTATCAACAGTGAACAGCAATGTCACAATTTCGCATGCAATCCCGGGTTTATTCTTAATGTCGATCGTTGTGAAGATCATGATGAATGTGTTCGTGGTATTATGAATAGTCCAGTTATTCTATTACCTTGCTGGAGTGACCCTCGTCCGTGGATCAAACAAGGAGAGGCCACTTGTGTGAATACTCCAGGACAGGGATACGAATCAATTTTACTAATCAATTTTATGCTCAATATATTGCTGGAAATTGATTTAAAATTTTTGGAACAATAAGGATATAGAATAGATATTTTGATCGAGTAAGGATTGAAAAGTTAAGTATTTTCGACTAAGTCGGACTCACTTATTCCGAATTTTATTGTCTCGGGTGTTGCATCCATCGTTTTCTAAAACTATCATCAGCCTACTTGATTCGTATCCAAGCTACAGGATCTTTCACGTGTACATGTCCACCAGGATATGCTGGCTCGGCGCTTAGTATTGATAGGTGGGGATGCCACAAAGATCATTTGTTTTCGAATATGAAATGTGAAGTGACGACACATTGGATAGATCAGGGTTCCAAATAGCGCTGAAATTGCTTAGTGTAAATTAGCAAATGTCTTTTTTAGTGCATCCCCTCAAAATGTCTTAGCGCTAGTGCAGTTCTTTTGTGCCTTAGCACTACGCACTAAAAAGTGTCTTTTAGCACTGAAATAGTGTCTTACTGCTTTTTAATGCCCGAAAAGTTCGACTTAGGTGCAAAGTAGACAGTCCTAAGGGAGGCTAACTAGTATTTTTGTCTTGGTACCAGGCACTTAGAACTAACACTTAGGCAGTAAGGGACAATTAAGTGACTGGAATGTTACCAATAAGTGCCAAAAACGAATTTCTTGTTGTGGAAAAAAAACCCTAAATAAACCCTCAAATTTTTTCGCGCATTTTTTCTCTCATTTTTATTAAAATAGGGTTCTGGAAAAAATCCAAAAAAAAATTCAAAAAAAATGACAAAAAAAAATGTTGGCCAACTGTCAAGGGGGTATGACTCATACCGTATAACAAGATGGAGGGCTGTGTGGCACTAGTGCTCATTCGGAACCCTGGGATAGATACTTCATCAGTCCCGTACATGTGCAAACCTCTTCCAGATAATTCAGAATGCAACAATATATATACAAGTACACTGGATCCAACAAAGACACACTGTTTAGATCAATGGAAATGTAAAAAAGGAAAAGTTCAAACAAAAAATTGTACATATGTGTGATACTATAATATCCAATATGATTCTGAGTCTATAAAATATATATAACCGAATGAAATATCATAATTCTCTGAAATGACGCCCTCTTTATTGTTTTTTGGGATAGTCGTTCTCCTCTTTGTGAGCAGAATATGATTTTTTTATTTCGTTATTCCTTTTAAGTTATGTAAAGTGGGGTGCGTCTACCCGATGATTTGGCCCGAATTCCGCATGGGTAAGTAGATAGATAACGACCATCGGGATGACGCACCCCACTCTAAAAAGAATCATTCATTTATTATGAATATTCGATTTGTACATAGAGTGTGTGACCAAATTGAAAAGACGCCACGGAAGCATGGAGAGTAAATATCGCCGGTGATGGCTGTGAGGATATCGATGAATGTACCGGAGGTACAAACAATTGTCACGCCGATGCATTTTGCTCAAATACCGAAGGATCTTTTATATGCACATGTAATCCAACCTATATTGGTACGTTTCACCGAGAGATAAAATCAGAACACCTCACATACCCTGAGAATTAAGAATACTCCACTGATTAAGAAAATTTAGAATCCGCTCTATTACGGAATCGTTAAGAATTACGTTATTTGCTGATTTTAAGCTTTTCGTAAATATGATCAGGCATAAGAAGTTTAAGAAGTGAAACATGAAGTGCGAAAATCATTCACCACATTGAACAAATTCAATAACGTAATTCTCAGCAATAGTCAAAAACCCTAACCCAAATACGGGGCTTACGAATTCACCACATTTTTCGGACATAGAGGGAGGTCGAGAGTTGAAGCGGAGGAGAGGTGAGGATGCAATGCCCGAGGACACCGCGTACT
>SCLD01088768.1:0-13764 GCA_004367895.1 Oikopleura longicauda | reverse complement strand
CCCGGAGATGAAACTTTATGGTCACATCAATCATGACAAAAATCTCTAAGATCTTTATTAAATTGTTGCAAGAATCAGTGATTCGAGATCAAGGCATTTTAGTTCACTTTTTCGAGAGATTGGGTGAGGACCTTTTTGTGTTTTTGTAATTTTCACCAAATTATTCACAGAGAAATCGCTTTTGACAGGGAATTAGGTAGTTCCCGCACATAGAATCGGCACAAAAAGGTCGAGAAAGGCACCCTTGAGTTCAGGCATCACAACCAGACCATTACTGAATCTACAGTTAGAATAAAGCAGAACATTTAAACTGGAAAAGCCCCTAGGGCAGGACGGCCAACTCGGGGTCTTGATTGACAAAACGATCAATCAAGGGGTAACCGGTAGTGCGGAAAGGGCCCTACCAACTTCCCACTTTCTCATTTCTGCAGACTACATTCTGGATCGGGAAACTGAACCAAAATTAGTCTTACCTCCCTTTCGAACCATTGACGGCGACAGTGACCTCGTGGGAACGAGGCCCATAAAAACTTGGGACTGCACTATAGTCACGAGGTTCAAAGACTGTCCAAAAACGTGACAGTCTTCTTCTTTTCACTTCCCCGCTCTAGGGATCGCTTCACTTCTCACTGGATCTATCAAACAGTGTCTTAGTTAGTAATAAACTTGGTAGGTGGTGGGCTAGTTAGGATCTGACGTATTAGTTAATTTGACGTATAATTCAAAGTAATCCAATTCAAATCAAAAACCAGCAAACGTAGTGAAATCAGACATACTACGAGTGTAACCTACACACCAAACTCCATTTAGCGGATTGGAGAGTGACATTCATTCATCAATTACGACATCGAGGCACCGAATCAAGGGCTCGATTTTCTTCACTGTACAGAGAAATAAAATAAAAACTCAAAACTGTATTATATCTCTTAAATAAAAATAAATATATATAGGATAAAATCAACATTAATTACTCAAAAATTTCAGACGGAATCGAGGGTAGTAGTCGACGGAATCTGTAGTAGCGTGTACGAAGTCTTGACACACAGGTAAAGAGCAAAGTTATCACCAAAATACACACGTTTATATATTCAGATATAAACACAAAGAACTGAATACAGAAAAAGGACACTGGTCCATTTACTCACAAAGGTAACACTTTCTAAGGGAGTTGCAATAGGATTAGGAATAGGCTTAGATTATTTAACTTAAGTTTAGGAAAAGAATAAAACTGAATCAGAGACAAAAACTAACCATTACATTAATAGAGTACAATGCCGGGTCGCGAACGATCCAGGAGCAAACCACGAATTGGGGACAAAGATTCCAAAAAGAAAGAAAGAGAGAAGAAAGCCAAGAAAGCCGGTGCACCGAATGAATTGAACCTAAAACCTGTCCCACGACACCTAACGGACCAATTGAATAGCAATGTCGAGACGCCGTCATCATCATCCTCAAATTTACACTTTGAGTACGAAGATACATCACTTAAACGACATCGAGATGAAGTAAGTCCACAAAACAACGACCCACAAAAACGAATAAAAACGAACGAGACAAAGAATAACACACCGGGAAACAACAAAACACCAATCAGTCAATTTAACGCACCCAACATCGCATATTCAAGAACAAACAGATATGCAATGGAAAATATACCGAAACTCGAAGCTATCAAAAAACCAGACGGGAGAATGTTTACACCGAAGGCAACAGGAAGTTTCTATAAAGATGGAGAAGGAAAAAAGCATCGTTTCAAGTACGAAAAAACACACATCAAATCAAACCCAAGGAGCCTAACACCAGCACTAAAGGCCATCGCAGATAGTCCAAGTATCGAAGTCGTAAGAGGATTCACAATAAAACCAGGAATCTATCAATATGACCCAATGATTGACGCGGAGATAGACATCGAACTAAGCTCATACATTCGTCACATGAATACAAAATCGGGGATAACCAAACAACAATTAATCGATCAACTATACAAATTCGACATGCCAATGTGCAAATGTTCGAATATTGACAATGATCGAAGCTACATCAACTGCAGATGCGACGCGGAATATAAAATACAAGTTAGACCTCAACATCAAATGAGAGCCCTAGAAACGGGAAAATTCGAGCTAAATCTGACTGTTTTCGAGAAGGAAGATGAACGTCATTGGGATAACATGACCAGATTCACCAAGAAAGAAGAAAAAGCGCCAAGAATGTACAAGAATGGTACAGATCATCAAAGAGGAACTTTCGACCCACGACAAGACCCATATTTTTGTCACATTTATGCCAGAAATTGTCTAGCTGCAATAAAAATAATCTTCATTGCCGGCGGAATGCTGTCCAACCAATCACCAGGCTTCCATCTACGAACCAGTGGCTTTATTTTCCGTGGTTTTATCACGCCGACATCAACCATTAATTTCGTAGCCAATTTCCACAAGAAGGAAGACTTCCTCAGAAAATTAGCTTTTCACCGTAAACAATGGAATCGGCATCATGATTACTTCTCAGACTCCAATATAGATCCAGACAAACGAAAGGAAGCCAGACGCGCTAAACAAAAACTGAAACCCTCACCCCACATGGCCATGCAGGATCTGAACGCAAAACATCGACTTGAGTATACCAAGAGAGGATTAAAATGCCCAAAATTGGGGTTGGAATGCCACCCACACTGGAAGACCACATGGGTACACCCATGGTTAAATGAAAATGACGAATTACGTTGCTCAGACTACATCGAGAAAATTTGGGCCGAAGAAGGAAGAATGAAAAGACTTTTTCTAAGCACAGAAGACCTAGAACCAGTCCAGTTGCAAAAAATACCACATGAGAGCGTGATTAATGCGGAATTCGCCAAACAGATGACGGAGTGGAATACCAAACTAAAAGCGTCACAACAAAACAAGTTGATTCAACCGGGTCCAAGACCCACCAGAGCTTCGGTGAGAAGACCACATGTATTGAACCATCTGTATATGGTCAGAGAATCGGACATGCAGCCAGCCACAGCTTGGAAAATCCAACAACAAGACAACTGTATAGCTGAAATGCCACCAGGCCAAATCATAGGGAATGCAATTGATGAACACGCCAAAAAGAATCCAGCGTTCTGGGAAAGAATTAACTCATTTCAAACCATGGAAGAATGGAGCAAAAGTTACTCGATGCAAAAAATCATAGGTGGTGATTTTAATATGATCGCACACAAATTCAGGGCGTTGGACGCAACAATGGAGCAACACAAAAAAGAACTAAATGACTTCAAGTCGAGAACGGCCGAACAATTAGCACTTTTGAACAACAAAACGGATACCACAGCGTTAAGACAAACTGAATTTGCAAAATCTCAACAATCGATAAACTACGCCATCGTAGACTTTTTACAGAAGAATACAGAAGGCGAAATTGCTCTCAAAGCAAGGGTTGATCCGATTTTCAAAGAAATTACCAAGAACACGCAATCGGGATCATGTGGGTTGGCAGCCTACAAGACTCACAAAGAGATCGAAAGTATAATGGCAGACAGACCGGGTTATGCATTGCCCATTCACACTGTCGAAGATATGCACAAACAAATGTCTACACCATCGACATCGAACTATCAAGGCAAGCTGAAAAAGGATTTCAAGGTAACAATCATCGATTCAGAAGTCACGTACACAAGACAACAGATCAAAGATATGCACGGAAAGACGCTAGAAAATAACCCCTTTGCGTCACTTGTCAAACAAACGGAAACTATGGCGGAGGATATGCAAAAAAGGGGACTAACTGACGAAGTCAACGAAATCCCCAGTGACGCAATAATCGATAATGAGCTCCAAAGAAGTCCGACTATATCACATCCAATCTCAGACAGATCATCTGAAGTAAGATCAAGAACAACTAGCAAAAACGACGAGCTAGAAAACGATGACGATGAGAATGACACAGAAGGCGAAAACATGACGTCGATATTGAGGGAACAAACGAGACTAAATGACACTGACAGGGAAATTATCGCAAAAAACCTCTCAGATAAGGACAAATATCTACAACGTAAATTCCACCACTTGGTACAGTTCGAACAAACCCCTACATACCGTTGGCGTGCATGTCGCCCACAAAATGCAAACGAACGAATGATCTCATGGACAAGTTATTGGTACAAAACTGTTTCGGGCAAAGCGCCAACTTCAATCAATCCAAACTACAGAAGAATGGATAAAGAAGAGGGCAGAAAAACGTGGTCTAGGTTGCTGATGATGAGAATCCACCCTGTTATTATTGTTGTCAAAACTATGGTGCAACACTACAACAATAACGTAACAATCGACCCCGATTCAAGAGCGGAACTAGAGAGATCGGAACTGATCGACCTACTGGCAGAATGCACGGTATTCGAAAGACTTGTGAACGATAGAACTTGGTACAAGCAGATGTATGATTATTTCAAAGATAACCAATCGTTTCAAATGCGTTTCTTCCCATTTATCTCGGTGGATGTGTTCGATGCCATTATTGATACTTTCGAAGATATCAAAGAACTTACCGGAATCGATTACAAATTACTGGAAAATGACAGTTACGTTGAAAAAGAAATGGCGAACCGACTAATGACAGAAATAGACGTTTCGACTAACAGAATCATGTCCCTCACAACGGACGATGAAGCACATCTGCTACCAGAGGTCAAACGCTCAATCCATTTCAGGAAAATGGCGGGAGGTATGAACATAAATATGGGGGGAACCGACTTAGAGGATTTTTACGAAAATATCTTAGACTTGTCAAGTGAAAACATATTCGATACCTCAGAGGAAAAGACTCATAACTCTGATTTTCAGGAGATTTCTCCGCGCCGACGGACCCACGATTTGGAAAGATCAACTACGAATATCCGCCCAAAATGGGAGACTAACAAAAACGCAGACATGACAATCTCCGTCAAAGGAGGTAAACTAATCGATCTAGCGTTCGCACGAAAATATAATCTGGGTTTAGACTTGGAAGCACTTCGGAGCACCGACACGAGTTTCCTGTACAAAACCAAACATAGTCTCAACAAAATGATAAAAGTATTGCCGAACCCAGGTATGGATTTATCAGAGAAATATTTGCCAGCAATACAACAGATTAATTTAGCACTCAAAAATGGTGATGTTATCACTCTACCACCTACAACACTTCCAGAAACCGAAATCCCAGATCTCATGAGAATGAAGATCATCTACACAAACCTCAATCCAAGCAGCCCAGAAAAAATGCAGATTCGATTGTCGAATCTCATAAATGTCTACCATGACGCTCAATTCTTCATATTGAGTGAGTTATACATATCACCAGCAGATTTCGAAAAAGGTCAACACGTACCGATTGGTTTCACTCTACATCATCACAAACCAATAAACTTGGGAACGGAAACCCAACCTAATTTTCGTATATTTTCAGCCATTCTAGTACGAAACGATTTGGATGATCAGACCAAACGAAGAGATTATGAGTGTCCAACAATCACGAATCTTACGATTAAAACCAAAGATCTTACTCTGTCAATCTCTGCCTTTTATAGGCCAAATAAAAACTCAAACAGGAGAACAAAAATGCTTTTTACTGAACAAAACTTCCTCCAGACACTCACCTCCCTAGCAAAGGAAGGCGAGGCCACTACAGCATGCAAAATAATAATAGCAGGCGATCTTAACATAAACATGGCAAAAAATAGTCATACATCCGGAATTGAAAAAGTAGTGAAAAAACGGGTTCAATCAATCTTCGCAGGTTATACGAATTGTGTAGACCAGCCCACATTTTTTAGACGAAATGGAAAACGGAAAGACACTGCATCTTACATTGACATAGCCTATGCAAAGAATTTTACCTCAATAAATACGAACAGTATTAAAGGGGGTAAAGAGCTCCTCCTAGCGGACAACTCGAAACTTAATGATGGACACAATATACTAGAAATCACAACCAGCTACTACCTCAATAACGTTCGAACAGTAACGAAAATGATAAAACGGCCAAAATTAGACGTCAACATGCTTTTGAAGTATGTAAATGGATACTGGGTCTCGCTAAATGACAAACTCAAAGACCTAATTCAAGCAGACGAGGCACATCTCACGGCTCCACTCAGATCGCGGGACCCACTTAAAATCATTAACGGAAACATACATGATTTTACCGAATTACCGAGCAGCGACTTTGTAATAGAATTTATAGAATCAATGATGGGCACTTTATTGCCAGAGGAGCTTGTAGAAACACCCATATATGCAAGTCAAAAACCCCTATCACCTGAAACAATATGGCTACACAACTTTCATGGGGTCCTAAAGAAATGTCAAATGAGACTTTCAGAGACGGACCCTAAATACCAGATTATCAAAGAACTGGCAACAGAAGTCAATCGGGAATGGAAAAAAGAACTGAAAATCGCAAAACGGAAAAGACTGATACCAAAAGGCAAAATCACGGACCTAACATGTTTTAAACTAAAACAACTGTTGTGCCCAAAAGACCGTAAGAATGGGGGCAAACAAGAATGTTTTGATGCACAAACTTTAATGAACGAATTCGAAAGACTCTATAAAACGATAATTGCACACGTATTCGAGATCAATTTCACGTTAAACATATCTGATATGGTGCCTTTCATCCCACGAAAAGATCGATTTTCGTTTGAAAAATACTTTCCAGAATGGGAACATTACACAAAAAACATTAAAACAGGAAGACAATGCCTCTTCTCACTGAAGGAAACCACAAGAGGACGGAAAAGCTTCACAAATAAAGCTAATCTAACAATGTTGCCGGACAGCATGCAAAAGCTATTTTATGAGGCAATTCGAGGATATGCCATGACTGGCGTCTTTCCTGATAGATATTGTAAGGCAAAAGCAAAGGCCATCTTAAAGAAAGGGGAAGTAAGCGACGTCAAAAACCGTCGTTTCTTAAACGTAGGAACAGCAGACCAACAAATGATGGGAAAAATAATTGCAAGTTGTTTTCTATTTTACTTGGAACTCTACAAATTACTTCATAACGAGCAATTCGGATTTCGACGGTACATGGGAACTGACGTAGCAATCGCCAGTCTCCGTAATCGAATCCTAATGAAACCAAATGACATGAAAGGAGCTCTCATTCTATTAGATCTAAGCAGTGCTTTTTTCTGTCTCCCATTTGAACGAATCATGTTAATTCTGGAAAAGATCTGTCAACCACAGGCCCTCCTGTTTTGGAGACACCTATTAAGGCAAAGATCGTGTGTTTTAAACGAAAAAGGGGTAGAATCCAAACTCTTTGATATACCAACAATTGGCGTCCCCCAGGGGGAGCCAACGAGCCCGATTTTATTTTGTCTAGTAATCAACGGAATTATGGACTTCACGAAACGAAGGGTCACCACAGCCCATGTACAGGGCTATGCGGACGATACAATAATATATGTTTGGGCAAAATATGTTGATAAACTATTAGAATATATAAACACAACCATACAAGACGCAGAATTATACGCCAAAAACTGCGGCTTCAAGATAAATCCAACTAAAACGGAGCTCATGTTTATCCATGATATAGGTTTCGAACATCCCAAAACCATAGATTCACATTTAGGTGTACTCACGAACAAAGAATGGGTGAATATTCTTGGAGCCAGACTAACAAATAAAATGGGTTTCGCCAAACAAATCCAACATGTCATCAAACAACTAAACTGGCAAACACATAATATTCGAGACCTTCTGTTTTTACAGGTTAAAAGACCACTGATTAAAGTAGCATTCGCATGTCAGACTGGCATATATAGCTATGCTCTGGGGGTCATGCCAAAACTCTCAAAAAGACAATACACAGACATGCAAGTTATCATAAATAAATGCCTTAGAATGATAGTAAATCCGGACGTTTTATCCGAACACGATACCACATGTAACAAACGCACCTCACAAAGACGACTATTAGATGCGTGTGAATGGATGCCTACTCATCTAAGACACGGAAAAATCGCTGTATGCACATTGAACCGTATACTTCGGAACAAGAAACCAGAATATCTTTACGAAATGTGCGTAGAACATGTCAGAAGAGGCAACCAAAATTTTCTTGCCGAAAATGACGAGACACCACGAATGGAACCAAGAATAAAAGCAACTGAGGGAATCTCATTGTCAAAAATCTACCAGGCCTTCCCAATGTCAGTGGATTACTGGTTCAAAACACTCCCCATTTACGTAAAACGCAAATTGGGTCAGAAAGACTTCGACATATATGCCTCATACTACTTTGCAAAATTTTGTTATCACCGACTGATCGGAACCCCAAAAAAGGGCTGTTCCAAATGCAAAGATTCAATCAGAAACGTTTTCTCAGACATTAAACCATTCACAGAACTACTCAGGTATCATTCACAAAGAGGTTTCGACCTGGAAACCCTAATCAAATGCGAGAAAACTGGAAATGGGGACCTCCTAGAATCTATTCTTGATCTTCATCTGATATATGACGCTGGGAACGGTGAGGTAAAAGACCGCTTTGATAAGAAATGGAAAGAGGTTGAGGCACTACACAGACAATCATCGGAAGATTTTGAATAAAAATTATCGATTGAAGGACCAATCAAATAACAGCTGAAAATTTCTATCCGGAAAAACACACAATCATCACCTCAACCAATAATGGATCGACCACCAGAAACAGACACCAGTCGGAAATATTCTCCGAAACTATCACCGCAAAAGAGAAACGAAAAGAATTTCAAAATAAAAAATATACAATTTTCTCACCAAAACCAAACATAAACTTAAAAACGGAATCCACACGTACGTTGTACGTAACACACTTGTCAAGTACACGAGGTGAAAGTACTCATCAAAATGGACCCGCTGGAAAATGAAAAACAACTATGCACCATATGCCTTGACGAAGAAACCGAGTCAGAATACCACATAATAAAATGCGGGCACGGATACCACTTTGGCTGTGTATATGATATGGTCATTCATGGACGACATTATAACTGTCCAAACTGCCGATTAGACTTTACGGAAGACTGGATCACCAATTATGAAGTCTTTCTACATAACGAAGCAGATAGAAGAGGAGAGAGACAACTCGTATACACCAGATTAGGTCAACTACGAGTTCGATGGGAGGAAGAAAAACAACGAGCGTCACAGCTAAACTCACCAAGTCAACCGAGAACGAACGTCGAACGACGAGTTCAGGAACACATTCAGATGGACACCCCCCCACCGCTCATCCCAGCTGATTCGCCACCACCGTTGGTACCAAATAACACCTTCCAACTTGACGAGCAAGGAAACTGGGTACTTTACCTGGATTCGAATCACGATATTGCAGAGCTTGACCATGTTTACGTTGATGAAAATCATGAAAACCTTGAAAACAACTATCGGACGATCAGAAATCAAGAAAACCAAGACTATGAAAATGCTGAAAATCGACCAAGATCCAGCCTGATCCCAGATCGACGAGCACGTTTTCGTACACAACGACCAACTGAATGAAACCAAGAAACATGAAAAATATCTACGCCTGACCCTACCTGCAACTCCCTTAGCTCATAGAAATAAAATAAAAACAGAAAACAAAATAGAACGTGTTTATTTAATTAAAAATCCCGTGTCTCACGGCGAGTGATAAGTAAGGAAACCAGACCATCAGAAGGTCAGATACCCATGAAGGTTAGAAAGATCAATAGCACTCGAACGGATTGAAATTTTCATATCTCCCACAGCGCTCATACGATAACCATGCATCATTCCATCTAGGACCTGCCCTTGTATCTCATAGAAAGATCCCGTTCTCATCTAAAAACAAAAATATGTGAAAACAAAAATTAAATCATATCATTTCAATACCTTTTGAACGTCGGACTTGTTCATGAAATCGGTTGGACGAACACAAACAACGCCACGATCATCGTGAAGTTGAAAATCATGCTCACTCAACGTGCTTTCGGTCCGATCAGCTTTTCGTTTACGACTAAACTGACCACAGAAGGTCACAAAGTTGCCAGTCTCCTTCACAAGATCACCAGAAGTTATCCGACGACGGATCGGATTATCACGTTGCCACGGTTGTAACAAACCCATCAGAGGATCCTCAGCCAAACCAGCAAAATCATCGCTCATTCTAATGAGAAAGGAATAAAACTAAATTAAAATTAAGTGACCGAAGATATTAGAAGGTCGGATTTTATCCTAAAATAAAAAAGTGATGACAGCACGATGGCAATTCTTGCTAGTCGGACGATAATCCATGTTGATCCCTCTAATGCGTGAACTACGATCTATCATAAATTGGGCATGCATGAAATCCTCCAAATTAGTAAGAATTAAATCAGATTGTATTAAAAGTGGTACACTCCCGGACTCTTTCTCAAACGGACCGGTCGGGCGAATCTCGAAACTGCAACGCTAAAATAAGTAAAACTTGACAAATAAGCATGAGAATAAAACTCGAACGAACGTTTAGAACAACCTGACATAAAAGACTTACATACCTCCTCAAACCCGATCAGAGACCAGTACTGAAAAGAGCGACTTGGAAAATAATAAAACTTCGGTACGTAGCGTCCGATAACAGTACCAATCAATTCATACACACGAAAAATGTTTCGGGTGCGAAAAGCTAAAAGGAACAGTTAAGAGCTAAAAAACCCTAGAATCATGAAAGACATACCTTTTGTATTACGGGGACAAGGCATGAAGTGGCTTCGCTGTTTACAATCGTCACGAATCTCAACAATCAAATCCGTTACACGATAACCATCTTTAGTGACGTCAGCATTACTAAGTAAATGAGCATCATGCATTGAAGAAGAGAAAGCAATTGCATTCTGACGAAGCACTCCACCAATAACCATATCATCCGTTGAAGTTCCAGCAGAAATCATCCCACTAAAAACAGAAATTAACCAATGCACAACCAAAAACAAAATGAACATTACCGAACAAAACAGCGACATTTTTTCCTATCAGGGGAGTTTGAACGAGGTCGTTTGGCACTAAAAGAATAATAAAATAAAGTGAAACAAGACCCGGACTAAAAGACATAAAAACTTAGAAAGCAAACCAAATATAACTTACATTCGAGGATCCCGTATCGGCTCCAAGTTCGACAAATCGGACATAGATCGACAAATCTAAAACAAACAAGGTTCATAGGGATAGAAAAGAACATCTAAGCAAAAAATTCGAGAGCAGCAGCGAAGCCCTTATCATAAGGGGCCTCCCAGAAAAAGGATACAACAAAACAAACGCGATAGTGAACAAAATCATACAATGAAGCACTATTGACAGCCCTTAAAAATAACTCACTAGTATCGGCACCAAAAACATGGCCACGCAATCCCATTGACGAAAGACAATGATCGAAAGAACGAGTTATTCGCGACTGAAAATGTAATAATTGCATGTGATCGCACCGTGGATCCAATATACAGGTAACCAAACGGTTCATAAAGCAAGAGAGAGGATCATAACTCCAATGTTCGCCAATATGGAAATAAATCTGCTGATCAAATGAGAGTTGAATGTATTCAAAGGCATAGGTCAAAAACTCTCCGTCGGAGAGCTCACGACGCCCTCGGAAACAATGATAAAGTCGAGTAGCCAAAACATTCAAACGGCAGACATCACAATTATTACCATTCGGTCTATGACCACAAAACCCATCTTCAAAGAATCAATCGGGAATTAAAAAGAAAAAACACGAATATAGTTCTAAAATCAAAATTGACAAAAATTTTAATAAATTTCAAAAATTTTTAATTTAAAAGTATAAAATTAATTCACAAAGTGATCCATTCCTAAAGGTTCCAAGAGGTATCCAATAAAAAATGTCCCGATCGGGTTTAACAAACGAGATGAGAACGTCCTTCGTAACATAATAAACACCGCATTAAGTTGACTAACAGACTTCAAAAACTGGTAATCACCTTCATAAATATCAGACACAGTGGCTTTGCGTACAGGCAGAAGCGGATGGTACATAACATCAAATGAAAAGTTCAATGCGGCACCATCCGTACTGAAACCCATCCTATGGATAAAATCACGATGACACTTGACTGTCAGCAACTTCCCGTGTGCAACTCTCCCGTTCGCCAATAATGTAGGACTGAAAGTCAAAATTAGTAACGATAACACTTACTGATCATGAAACATGAAATATGAAAACTAAAAACTTACCGTGGGATTCGATCAGTAGGACCTCTGTGAATCTCATAAATATCCATCTCAGACACACGTGAGGAAGAAATCGAGAATCCAAAAAATTTTTATGAATGACGTCACGAAACCTTGATTCATTCGAAAATAGATTGTCCGAAAACAGGCTTATCGCAAATGATGTCATCGACACAAAAAAGACAAACCATGACTTTTAATGAAATAAGACTTCGAGAGAAAATTTGTACCCAGGTAAATCCGGACGGCAGTGTAGAGAAAATAAATTGGAAACAGCGGAACCTACAATTCATGGCACTCCCAAACGGGCCCGCCCACAAAATCAGGAACCGAATATGGGACACGTTAATTTTTCCGTATGATTTGCAAGAGAATATCTTAAATGACAAACCTGCTAGAGTCACAATGAAGGTGTTCATCCCTCCATACAACTCAAAGTTGGAAGCTAAAATAGCTGATAGACTCCAGCAAATTATGTACGATACGGATCAGGATGCCATCCTGCACCAAAGATCGGCTATGGAAACGATTATCAAAAATATCGCGAAGAAATCCCCACAAATAAACCTGGGGGGACACATTACCAGTATCTCAAACTATGAGCGAGACTACCTAGACGCCATACGCTTCACAAGATGGTCCATTCTCCCGGTAGAACTGTTACAGACCAAACTCGTATGGAATGAATTCGCCGATGACCTTGAAGATTTGATTGAGATGGAGTTTACGCTCCTATTCGATCAAAGAAAAATAGATAAAGAATTCACTCTAAGATCAAACCGTCATGGCCTATTATATTTTGATGAAAGAAAATGGCGCACAGAATTCAATCTAGACGCAATCAGAGATCAAGAATTACCTGAACTGGACGCACTCAAGACACCGCCAATAAACACCACTATCTCAAGTGAAGACTCTCCAGCCATTTCACAAACTAGAGAAAATGGATCCCAGCCGAAGAAGAGAATAAAATTAGAAAATCGTTTTGTTATATCATCTGACGATGAAGAATAACACGGGACACGGAAAATATAAACCCAAAACTACCTGTAAACTGTAACTCACGGTCCAATGACCTCCTTATTCATCACAAAAATTTTTACTGCTTCCAAATAACACAAAATCAATATTATATTTTCAGACAGTAATGTTCGGAGAGTACTATCGCCACTTGATCACGTCGAAGACACATGTCCACTTTCCAACCTTTGAAAAACCCGTACGTACAACAATCGTACAAGAACGACGTTTCATCTCTGTGATCCGAGAATATCACCCGAATATGCGCCTCACATCAAATCACATCCTGAGAATGGAAAAAGACTTTCTGGAATACCTAAAACGGAGGTCAGGGTCCATAAAGAACACCATCAAGCCCTGTACAGGGACACTTGGCAGATGGGACCGTAAACGCTCTATGAAACCTATTATGGAGATGAATTTCAAGTGCTACGATACACTTTTTTATGAAAATTGGTCGAACCTCGAAATTCTGAACAGAATAACATGGTCGAACATAATCCCGGTCCTAGTCAGTGCTGAAAAGAATAACCATAAT
>SCLD01088757.1:0-13765 GCA_004367895.1 Oikopleura longicauda | reverse complement strand
GGATTTTTTCGATAAAAAGTTACCGAAATGAGGTATATCAAGTTATTTCAAAAGCATGTTGCAAGCAGTAGGGGCGGCAACAAGGGTGAATTCTTGCCAGATGTCAGCCCCATCAGCCATGCTTGTTTTCTTGATGATACGCTGTATCCAGAAATTATAGGGGTTATCAAGTTCGAGTGATAAATCATCTCGTTCTAGATCCCAGACTTCGACTCTGTACAGAACATTACCTCTCATGTCAGTAAAGTGTTGCACCTCAAGTGCTGGGAACAATCCTTGACAGTAGGTTCTGTTTACGGAGGCGTAGTCTGGTCGTACAAAGTTTGACCGACGGAGTAGTCGGATTTGGTTGGCAGGGGAAATTAGCCGGGTTTTAACTGCCCGACCGCCAGCAGCTGAGTTGACAACATCCAATTCCCTAAAGTTGATCTCGTTGTAGCCTCGATTGATATGATAATCAATGAACTCATTGCATTGTTGGTCTACATTCTGACTCATGGTCGCTACTTTATCTAAACTTATATGACATTTATTATCTGGGTAACAAATAAAAAGAATAAAATTTTCCAAAAATAGGGTTTGACTTTTCTCTTATGGTAAGAATCGCAGAAATAAACTAATGGGGAGCCTGATAGAGATGGCACAAATTGCCGTATCGAAAAATATAATTGGTTGCCTCGAGTGATAATATAGTCTAGGCGTGACGGGAACTGGAGAATTTTTTGAAATGAGGTCATTAGTGACGATAAGAACAGTTATCGAATGGGAAATATAAAATCAAGTTTTGACAGCATAAATTATCAACCTAGAATTTTGGAGCTAACCAAATTCGCTAAATATGAAAGGGATTGTACGACAAATAGAACAGGATTATTCGGTGGGTTCGGATTTGACGTTGTCGTAGTAGTTTCGGTGTGTGACACCTGGTGGCGGTTGAAATGTAAAATGCTTTGTGTCGAGCGATTCAATTTCAACTTAAGAATCCTATTTTAATGAGATGACAACATTCTATTTAGAAATGGTGTTCTACTTACAAAGTACCTGTCCGAGTGATGGTTCAATTGTATTTTTGGCCTTCGAAGCAACTTCATGAACTGGGTGATTTGGCAAGAATCTGTCAATTAACAACCAGGTAAATTCAACCATGGAATAACGGATGAAATCAATTTCACGCATTTCATCAGTGAATTGAATCATCCGATCGGTCATAATGTTGACAATTTCTCCGTTGACTAAAACGTCATCACCTTTGATAACGATTGTTGCTGATTTATTATCGGCATGTACTTTATCAAGAAAGTCTTGACTTCTTTTGTACTTTCTCCACTTATGATAGTTTATATATACGAATAAGAATATGAAAATTTTATAAAATAAGCACTATGGATTCTAGATATGAACTGTCCTCGTTGTGACATTTCAATCTGTGTTGCTTGGCAAAAATTGCCCATTCCTGGTAATTTGCCAGAAAATTTCGGACAACAGTTACCGCGGCTTCATCCGATTTTAACTTTACAAGTTCATCAATAAGGTTTAACTCTTCTTGGTTACTGATAAAGTTGCTTGGAGAGATACTTGGTAATCCAAAGAAACAGTTCGAAATGGCCAATTCTTTGGCTTCCAAATCTTTTTTATCAGTAAAGCGACTTTTATCGATTTGAACTTGGAAACATTAAAAATGTATTTAGTACTAGATCTGAATAGACGGTCGAAAAACTTTTAATCGTTCCTAATATCGAATTTTATAGGTGTTGCCATTGAAAACGACCCTTTCTCTAAAAAAGGAATTCTGAGATAAGTCATGGCGGAGGTGATTCAGTATGAAAAGGGAAAAAGTCTGTATTCGAGATTATACGACAGAGAAGTGTGTGGGCGATTTAGGCGGGATGATTAACTTTTTGATAAGGATAAGATAACTTCATTCTCTCATTTTGCCGGTCATTCTTGAAAATCAAAAGAGACGAAAACATGTTTTCGAAATACGGAGAGAGTAATGAATTTAACTGAAAATACGTTCGATTTCATAAGTTTCCAATCTTAATTCGGAATATTTTAGACATCTGAAAATTAAAATGGCACGAGGCGGACGACATGCTTCACGTGGACGGTCTGGACAGAGACCCTCGGGACGTCCATTATCTCAAGGTCATCCCGAAGATTATCCTGGTGACGTATCATATGCCATCAAACAGCTGTCTGATGACCAGGTAAATAATATTCGTCTTTTACGTCGATTTTGTGAAAGTTTATTTTTAAAATTTTATAATTTTCAGATGTCAACCATCTTTGGCTTTGCAGCCTTGGCAAGCAATGGACGTGATCCAGATGAAGCCTACAAAAGAAGATTCCGAAAACAGTTGGCCAACGAAGGAACTCGAGACGTAAGTTATCCTATTTAATTATTTTATCCGACCTAATTTTGGTGATTTTAACATAACTTTTAGAGTTTGTTAACTGACATCTATAACATGTACAAAGCTGGTAACAACGATTTCACAGCACAGCGAGAGTTGATTGGTGAGTCTTTATGAAATGGTGTAAATAATTCACTTTTAACTATGTTCTATACCATAGTGTATTACTAACATATATTATGGCTAACGAAAGAAATATATCATATGAAAAAATATTATATTTGAACCAAAAATTTAAGGTGCTGTACCGAAGGAGAAACTGCGACATCAAGTGAAAAAACGTCACATCACCCAAATGCTGATCACATTCGAGAATGGTGGCATTTTAGCACTTGAAGAGGCCAAGAACAGTTTGATCGGACCACCTCTGAATGGCATTATTGACACCGACCGTTCATTGATGTAAGTTTTGTCTTTTATAAGTGTAGCATTCTATTTCTTAGTGATTCGGGTCTTTTTTGTAGCAGATCTTGTGCGTGGGTTTGTTGTCTTTTTAGCTGCTCGGAGGGGAGTTTTGAACGGAGAATAATTTTCATCGGCTAAGTTTTCAGGCGAACTAAGGCTATCAGAGTCAGACAAAACCAACTTTATTTTTGGTTTTAAAAGGGAAGATTTCCCAGTTTTCGTGGAATTTGTTTTTGAATTGATTTTAGTCGAAATGTCAGTTTTAGCAGTATTTTCAGCTGTTTTAGCTGCTTTTTTAGTTACAGGCTCTTTTGAGCTTGTAGCTATATTTTCTTTGGGAGCGACACGATCCTTTTCACCGCGATTATTTTCGGTATTAGTCAAGTCAGTTAAAGCCGGTTCAACGGGAGTGAGACTGGGAGCTTCGGAGTTGTTACTAGAACTATGACTTGATAATAAGTTTAATGTAGCATCGAGGCTATTTGCTTCGTCAGAAATGTTTGTATTCTGAGTGGATGTAATTGGCGTACCAAACCCATCGAAAACATGACCATGAAAAGTTGGAAAATCTGGGTGAATTGAACCGATGTTTTTACCAAATTTTGATTTAGCATGAGTTCTGAGAACATTCACTATGTCACGTGATCGTAACGATAGGAATGTGTCGATGTTCAAATACCACTCAGATAGTCCAATTTTTTGCCAATTAAATCCGTATTGAACTTCAAACACATCAAACTTATTATATTTCAAAATGTCGAAAATATGTTGACATAATTTCTTAACCAGCTCGAAGTCTTCCTCACATTGTTCTTCATTTCGAAGAGTTTTAGATTTGAAAATTTTCGGGTCCTTTTTTGCCGGGCTAACCTGTTTGGTCAAAAGACCGTGTCGCTTCGAAAAAAGTTTAACTAAAAAATTGTGCAATTCCCGAAAACTAGGATAATCTTTTATCCAGGTTTTGTCTAGCTTTGAAATCAGTTTGTCTAAAATTTCTGGAGTGAGCCGCTGAGTTTTGTTATCTATAATGGAGTCCAAGACTTCTTTAGTCACAGTAGGTTCAACATATCCTTTGGAAGTATCACCTTTTCGATCATCATACCGAAATAAGTTTCCATATGCAGCAATATACTGCAATATAGCGCGTTCGATTGCGTAGGTGTGCCCTATTTTCAGTTTGTTTTTCGATGGGTGTGATGTATAGATGTCTGTGGTATCCATAAGAAGCCTATAATTTATAACATGAATTTCATTTAGCTCCGAAAATATAGTTTTAGAGGAGAAAAAACCCACGGGCTTATCATATAACGGACATGCTTTGTACGCATCCAGACCATGCAAGATTTTTTCTAAAATTATCATTCAGATTTGACTCTGAAATAATGTGTTATGTCAATGGTCGTGTCCAGACCCGATTTCTTGCAGGGCAGAATGTGTACAGCAGCTATCAAAGTTTCTGGGAGCAACATTTGTTGCATGCAATGAATGATATTGAATATCAAGCAATGTTGGCCAATTTGGAGAAGAGATTGTCGACTGGTTTGGGTAAGTTTTGAGCGCTATAAATGTAACTTTTAATTTTTAAAATATAAAACATATCACATGAATAGTGATGAGGATTTTTTTGATAATATTGAATGTTTAGCAAGTTTGCCTCTGGATGAATTGCGAAAAAGATCAGCAATGTTACAACCGGAAGATCCACGATTACAGTATCCTGGAACGCCTGAACGACAGCTCCAAATAGATTCACATGATAACAATGTTGGAATCAGCATGCTTGGTAATGCTTGCGTTGGGATGTTCGCTCACGTATACAAAAGTGAGTTTATGATAGAATATTTACTTAATTAATAATGTGGTTCAATATATATAAAATATTAAAATCATTTTCAGATTTACTGCCGAATGATAATAGAGTTCGTTCTATGGGACAACTTGTCAAATTCCCACCAGGCGCCTCCGAGCAGATATGTTTAACACCTGGTCTCGGTCGCCACACAGAGGCTGGACGAAATGTTGGTAAATCAACAAATATGGTCAATGCGATTTTGCGTTTGTTTATGGACATTCGGGCCAAACCAGATTCAGTCTATAACGTGGATGTCCGAACATTAACTGATGCTGGTCAATTGATTATGGCCGTGATGGACAAAATGGGCAAAGGGGTATGTAGTTTTAAAAATGCTATATTGAAAAATACCACGAATTTATATTCAGGAGAGTACTCCAGAAAGATCACACTACATCTGTACCGATGTGCGCAGATTTATGAAGGAGACATCAGAATTGCTGTGCCAGATTTATTACGTTCGTGGTGAAGAACGTTCTCCTCGAATGACTGATGGTAGGAAAAAATTCGCATTTTTCATGTTTGATGATTTATACATATTTAGCTTGTGGCGCCGCTGTTCAAAAGTCCTATATGGACGAAGGCAAAATTACTTTTTGTCCATGCAAGCAATCAACATGTGAGATTGCAAAGAAAATTGGCGGAATTTGTTCACAATTCTGCTATGTTGCCAATTCCTTGAAAAAGAATTGCAAGGTAAAATTGAAAATGATTTTAATTTTTAAAATATTCATTTATACTTCTAGTTGTCGCTCGATTTGAGTCGAATCGGCGTTGAAGATGATACATGGGCGACATTCCGAACTTTGTTCACCCGACAGCTAAATGCAAATGGCGAATTTAGAATCGCGGAATCGGTTTCCTATTACCGAAGCTCAGAAACTTACAACATTCAATTTCCATAGTAAAGACTATGAAACATTCCTAAACCCTTCATCCTCATCACATATTTTCATTGTGATCAATTTAGAATTATTTTTCAAACACTGACCCTTACCAGTGTCTTTACAGATAAATCGAATCTTCGAATTGAACAGATATTTTTGTTATCCCATCACTGTGCACTTCTGTTACTGTCTGATAAGTAATAAACCCGCCGTTCTTGAAATTCTTTATAATTGTAGTCCAGTTTGGGCTAATTTGATGCGATGAAAGTTGTCTTTGCGCTGCCAATAAGAGAGTTAATGTGATTCTTTTCATGATAAAATTGTGACTTAGTAACATGGCGGTTAAGTTTAACCGACCAATTTCTTTATACGAAAGTTTGCATTTCGTGTTGTCATAGTCTAGAGTTTGCAAGAATATTATAAGAGCGACTAAGTCTTGTTTATCAGTAGAATCACAATTATCTCGAGTTAACACGGTCCAAGATAACTTGCTATTTTGAATCAGAATCATTCTGAATGGAAAAAGTTTCCGAAAAACACTTAAAATTGAATTCTTATTCAATGAAATTTTAGAGGGGTCCAGAGGACATCGCCATATATAGCCTTTAGATTTGGGTCATTTGTTGCAGCTCGTTTTGGTGTTGGAACGAAAAATGGAGTATTGAGTACCAAATTCAAATTCATCTCAGTGGAACGGGTAGTATACCGAGCTACAGTAGTACCGAGTTTATAATTACTAAATTCAGCGAAGGTGGTCATCAATTCTCCTATTATTTTCATGCATTCAAAGAAAGTTATTTTATTCAATTCATGCATTACGGTGGCAACATCAAATGGATTTGGGAGGTGAAAATGTGGTAATTTCATGATTTTATCATCGCTAGATGGAATAAAAGAGACAGAAGTTTCTTTGTCAAACTTGAAATTACCCATTTTCCCACAATAAAGATATTTTAATATCATTTTCGAATCGAGATTTATCAACAAATTGTCTTCGAATGGAAGTGAAGCAAATCTAATGGCGGATGGCGATATCTTACAGTAGTAAATGGTAAGATCTTGGAAAACCGAGAGATCTTGATAAAAAGTGGCGATCATATAGGAGACTTCTAGTTTTTTGTTTCTCAATTCTGATTGTATAAAGATTCAAACATTGGTATCGTTTCTAATACTACATTTATAATGGCTTTGTTTACGTGTGAAATTATACGATCAAGCGAAACGACTTGTGAGTTATGTATAGTTTGGTAAAAATTTAAAATCGAAAAATGATTGAAACGGTTGTCAAAATTTTGACGTCCCCTGTAGATTGAATATTTAAATTCAGAGCAATGTTTGCATTGATTTGGATTTTTACCTTGTAGATGTGGACAAGCATATTTATACCAAACTTTGCATACTCTTTTAAAGTCGATTCGACCGAGATGACATTGAATGTCATCAGGAAGTTCTGAAAAAGGTCGTCTTAATGTGTCGGGAAACACATTAGAATACTCTCTTGGTTTTAAGACTTGACACTTTATTAATTTTAAGGATGCTAAGACTAATTTTACGTAGTTCGAACAGAATTTCCACTGATATACTCGATTTGCGAATTCAAATGAGAGTAATTTGTCTAATTCAGAAAAAAGGTCCTTAGGAGGATTTTTGGTGTTACTGTAAATGCTATTGGCAAAATTACAGATTGCTCGATTTTGAGTATTTATTGGTGACATACATCCGGCTAATAAAAATATATCGGCTACATTATGATGTTTGCCATTTCCCTGACGTTGTGGAATGCCATAAATGTCGAGAATGCATTTCAGCATTTCCCTGCCGATTTTATTTCCTTGAGTAGAAGTTAGCCGTGGCCAAACGTCTAAACTGAAGGAAAGTTGGCCATTATACAATGAGGAAAATAGATTCAATAAGTTTACTCTGTTTTTCGAAAACATTACGGCACCAACGACTCCTCTGTTTCTAGGGAATTTTTTAGATAAAAGGTATTGAATTTGTGGTTCAATGCTTAAATTAGTGTCAAATCTTAAACCAAGATATCTGTTTACAGTAACTTGAGCGAGTTTTTCACCATCTATATCAAAATTAACGATTTTGTTTGAATCTTTTCCGAAAATCATAAAATTACTTTTAGACAAATTAGTTCTAACGCCAATATTTTTCATATATTCTTCAACTTGCTTGATTATTTCTTTAGCGCTGGCAATGGCCTCGTCGGTGGTTGGCTTGACAATCAGAACGCATAAATCGTCTGCATACGCGATAAGAAAACGATGATTATTTTCGGGGAAAAGTAAGTCTAATTCCATCAAAAGCAAGGAAAAAAGGGTTGGGCTTTCTGGTCCCCCTTGGGGGACACCCGGCACTGAATCTTTTAGTTTTACAGGTCTGGATAATATGCCATCTTTCAGCATACATACAGACTTGCTCAACATTAATGATTGCAAATATTTCTTGACATTACCATCGGCAATTTTTGATATTATCCGATTTATTAGCACTGGTTTTACAGAACCAAATGCATTGGCTGAATCAAGAAAAATTCCAATTTTAGTGTCCTTTTTCCTCGCTTTTGACATTTTCAGAAAAAATGTGCCTATAGCTGTACTGCAAGAACGTCCCTTACGAAATGCGTTTTGAAAGTCCTTGTAAATACCAAATTTTTCTAAAAATGAACATAAAGTGTCGCTTACGTGTTTTCCACCGCATGAACTGTAAGTCGGCTGTATAGCCAAATAACGACGGGCTTCCAATACTGATAGATCTTCATAACTTAGCTTAGGTATATCTACAATTCTGGTATCTCGAACATAGTCTGGAGCGAATCCTGACTTTACATTGCATTCTTGCATTTTACAGAAAAATTCGGAAAATTCGGCTGGAAAACGGGACAAAATGTGACGTGTAACCAAAGAATCTTTCCCTTTTGTGAACATTTTACAGTCTTGAAGACATTGCCTTATGGAATTGGCTCTATCAGGACCATTCCATGTGAACATAAAATCGGAAATATTCAGTTTACGTTTTTCATCGGTCCAAATATCGTAATTCGGATCGATGGTTATAGCGTCGGCTTTATGCACTGTTTTAACATAATAATTTACTAATTCCTCAGCCGAATGTGAACCTGTTCTCCCCGCTGCAAGTTTGCTTTTACTATTTATTTTACGATTTAAAGCGAAAATATCATTAGTGTCTAATTGATTATGACTCATACCAAACTTAGTGAAGACGCTCCTTAAGTCTTCTTTTGCTGACATCTGTGATAATTTTGTTAAAACAACGAAACGACTAACTTCTCGATCAGACAACTCTCTGAAATTTGATTGGAACTGTAAATTAGATAGCTCTTTTCGAAGTTTTATCGAATACGAACTTGGGCTTTTTGACGCATCGGATAATTTTATACGCACAGTTTTTTCGGACGAGGTTGAACGAACAATCTCTTCGAGTAGTTTTACGAAGTAATCTGTAAACTCATTGGTCTTTTCATAATTATACCCTTTGGCAACTTTGAAAAGAACACGCTGATGTAATTTGTTTAATTCATCTTTATTGAGTTCAAGACTTTTTCGAGCTTGCGCAAAAATAATTGATGGGTCGGCGTGAACAGTAACAGTTTTAGTGACAAAGGAGGAGGCACGAATCAGGGGAAGGGAGGTTTTTAATATGAGAATGTCATGACCATTGTTCAAGCAGGAGACACCTGGATCCTGAATAAATGTACCGTTAACGGTAGCTAAATAGCCGTCAATCCTCGATTTTAAAATAGTTTTTCTCCCATTACGACGACTGTGAGTAAAATGAGTATAGTTAGTGGCAAAATTATTGTATCTGGAAAAAAGTGATTGTAACATTCGACATAAATTTTTAGGATCTTGAGGCCTTGGTCTAAACCAGTCTAGGTTAAAATCACCGGTTAAAATGCTTGGTACTTTCAATTGTATTT
Organism: Oikopleura longicauda; assembly: GCA_004367895.1. Lineage (NCBI taxonomy): Eukaryota > Metazoa > Chordata > Appendicularia > Copelata > Oikopleuridae > Oikopleura > Oikopleura longicauda. Next base: position 4,258 of record SCLD01088757.1, on the reverse strand, counting down.
TAGTGGTTATATCTCGAAATAACAGAAAATAAAAATCATTGTGTTTAGATCGTTTTACTGAACTCGTGTCGGTTTTGGAATAAATTCCCAGTCCGAAATTGATATTTGAATCAAAATGAGTTCTATAAATCGTAGTAATATTTAGCGAAAAAATCTCGTCATTTAAAATTGATTTTATGCAAACGCTGGTTGCGGGCGCGGATATTTTTACTTGTTTGCAGATTAAATTTGAATTTCTATTTACCAAAATGGCAGAAAATACTTTTAATGATTTGTCTCTCCGAGACTGAATCATAACTGGTTCATGAAAAAATACATCCCAATTATTATCAAAACTAACTTTTTGTTTTAGCTGCAATGGATGCATCATTAATTCGACAATACAAATGACGTCACAAGTGTAACGGTTGTTACGTAACAAAACAGGTAATTGAATCAGCGGTGTATCCAGATTGGTATACAAAACTCGCAACTTTTCAGTTGGTCGTGGTCCAATTTTTTGTTTCATATGTGTTAGGACTTCATTAGTTTTGTTGTTTCGAGCAAAAAGTTTTCGACGAGCTTTTTCTAATGATTTTTGAGAAGCCAAATCGTAAAAAATGGGGTCGTTTATAGTGGGAACCTTAGTATTAGTAAGATAATGTTTATATCGTCTGTCATTTCTATTCTTAACATATAATGTATTAAAAACGTTTTCCGTAGGTGGTAAAAGAAATTCTGTGGGGTCAATGGGTGCATCACACTTTCTGATATTACGACAATGATCACAGAAACATTGATTGCTATAGGCCTTAACTTTGTCGGTGTCGGAATTATGAACATTCAAAATCTGAGGATTGACGGTGATATTTGAAATGGCGTTATTAAGCGCCTCATGAGCATCAAACCTGTTGTTTTGGTCTAATACTATCAAATCACTCTGACATCTCGGCTTTGTCGTTTGACCCGGGCTGGCTGGTCTTTTTGGGTTGTTTAAACATGGGGATTTCTTTGAGACTTTCCCCGGCGCGCTAAAAACTCGAGGTAATTCGGGATCGGAAATGTCAAATTCGGACAACGAAAATTCTGATGAAAATTCATCAATGTTGGTCATAGCTATTAGTTGTTCTGGATCGAGTTTTAAAAATAATTCTGATAAAAATCTTTTTCGTACTGTTATTCCAACATATGGAATCAAAATATTTTTACTGTCAAAAACTTGAAAAATCCAATTCAACAACTGTAATGTAATAGAGGGAGTTTCGAAATTTCCACATTCCGAGTCAAGATAAGATGTCATAAAGTATGGGCCATAATTTATTTTTTCGAATTGTTCTAGAACTAAATTTGCTTCAGATTTCAAATCTTTAATGATTTGAAAATTTGGTTTAGCGCGACTAAGAAAAAGGAGCATTTTTATTAATTCGTTAAAGTATAACAAAATTAACATTTCAAATTTTGACTTGTAATACGGTGTTAATCTGAGTTCATATGCCCATTTTCGTTTAAAGGCGCTTTTTCTTTCAGCAAAATTAGCTTTAAATTTCAAACCTAAGGGTTTGGTAAACGGAAGATTTAAACACCCTAACCCGTTCCGACTAATAACATGATTTTCAGACATCTCATCCTCACTGGAGAATATTGGAAAACTCGAAACACTCTCTGGACCGTCATCAATGTTAGACCTCACCTTTAATCGCTCAACTTCGAATTGTTTTTGTCCAGTGACATCTTCGTGTTTGGAATCAGTAACTGACAGGTTTGCTTGTACACCATCACCCAACATAACCCCGCGAATAGGTGTTAACTTATCAATTGAAAAGATGCCGCCTGGTGCCAAACTCATAGTGGGAAGTTTTTGCTCTCCTTTGAAAGCAGAAGAAAGATTCAAGGGTTTAAATCTATACCCACTTTGTTGATTAGTCACAGCGGTTTTTAACCGTTTCTTATCCTCCCTGATGTTCTTGGTGGTTTCGATCATTTTTTCAGTGTTTACGGACATATGTAAAAGGTCCGGATTTGTGACAGCAACGGCTGGGTTACTATTGACAATAGCTGACGCGAGAACAATATTTTCCTTTTCCCGAATATCATTTTTCAAACCGAGAATTTGAATTTCAGTGTCAAGCCCAGACAGAGTCTGCTTGCATTCGATATTTGCTTTCGTATTGGCCGAGATCTCCTCTTTTAGAGGAGCCACCTGACGTTGAACTTCATTTTGAAGTTCACCCCGTACTTCGGTTAGGTCAACACCAGAAAACTTTTTTCGATAAAAATCCAATTTATCAGCTGTCAGACCCATACCATGATCGGTCATATGAGCTAATCGGAAACGGAAGTGTAATGTTCTCGCGTAACAAGCAGCACTGTCAAAATCCGGAAACAAAAGATCTTTGCCCATATCAGCACACCAGGTGGATGGATTAGGGAGAGTGCCAGGTTTACCAATTTTTCGATTGGTGGTTATCGCAACACCATTAGTATTGAAATATTTGCTTCTAGTTTTGCGATAACGGATGATTTGATTAGGGGTGGCTGCAAATGTTTTATTTCCAGACCACCATCTATTCATAGCAATGAAAGGATGAGAAGGGACATCGAATTTTGTCATTCGATTAGAAGGGACGGCACCGAATGGAGATTCACCGGTTTGATTATCAAGAGAAGTGCTATGCGAATCATTGAGCGATTTTAGGGCCGCGATTCGTTTAGCAGAAGTGTCACATTTTCTAGCACGCTTAATATAATCCGAGGTAAGTGCAGTATCAGCTACGAGTGTGGCCCACCCTTTTATGAAGTTTTGTTGGGGTGGAAGTAACAAAATGGCTTTTGATTTTAGTTTTCTGTCGTTGAAAACGATTCCACGTACCAAAAAATCTGCATAAGCTAATAATGAATGAGGAGAATGGGGTACGAGATGATGTGTCATAAATCTTGAAAACGCAAACACGGATAAAGTTTTAGCAAAAAGAATACTTTCGACGTTTAAATCCATTGAGTACCCCTTACCAGTCTCTGGAGGATTTCCGTTCAACGCTAGAATGTCATCTTCAACAACTCCGATGGTTGCCAAATCTTGCCAAAACACAAACCAAGGTTTGGGTTCGACATTGACTTCTCGAAGCGTATCACACAAATCTACCTGTCTATCCTGACCATTGTCTTTGAAGTCCATCATCAAAGACGACCATTCTTCCTGTTCTTCGTCGTAGACTAGCTGTATTGAATTTTTGACTCGTGATACGTCTTCAGGAGGATTCCGTTTTTCAGGTCGGACCCAGTTAGGACTTCGACAGAAATTTATTGGACTGCAAACAGCCCATTCGCGCTTCTTCGCATAAGGGACGACCTAGTTAGTATATAAAGATTTATACAACGTTTTGAAAACAAATTTTACCGGACGCTCATCCATGTTGGAATCTTTAGATGGGCGGGTGCCTGTACCACCCTTTTTACCTCCGCGGTTTCTACTGGTCATGTACAATCTAAATAATCATTACTGAATAAGTTTTCAGTTTCAAAAAACTTTTCTCTGGTTTTAAAATGACGTCACTTGCATTGTACGTGGCAGTTAAGAATTTAGCACGGGACAGAGCGTGGGCTCGATTGACCTCAATTAATTTTAATTGAAATTAGTGTTTTCAAAACGGAAAAATCTTTTCACTTCGTTGGTTTACTAACTTGATCTAAATTCTAAAACATGAACTTTACAGTCAAACCCATTGGAAAATTATTATTTGTACATCGGGGACAGCCTAACCACACTAGCGTTGAGCCCGTCCGTTTTCTTTATTAGTTTTTTACGCTAATCGTAAGATTTGAGCCAATTTTGTTACAGTAATAATGAAAATAACCTAACCGTTAAAAAACGGTTTGTGACACAGTAATATTAAACTTCATTGTCACGAAATAAATTTCGCTGAGGACGATTAAGAAATCGAGCCTGTATGAAGTTGAGCATACTGTAATTGGTATCATTCGGCTGTAATCTGGTTTTATTAATTTTGGTGATTTTTTCATGGAGAGATTCTCTCATTTACAGGGACTTTTCTCTGTTTGTAATCTCAAAATTAAAAAACAATTAAAATTCAAAATTGGTCCTCCTCCTAGGAGAGCAAAACGGGAACTAAAAACTTGGCTTTTACCATTTGGCTATTTCCTTATTTACTCTATCGTTTTTTCAATTTTCTCAAAAATTTCACATCTAAGGCCAAAAATAAAATTTCTGAAAAATAACATTTTTTCGAAAAATCTAGAAAATATTTGAAAATTCCAAAAT
>SCLD01088746.1:0-13766 GCA_004367895.1 Oikopleura longicauda | reverse complement strand
TTACCAAATGAATTTTTGTTCCCGTGATGTCCAGCAAGATGGGACCAAAATGCTATTCGACCAAACTGTTATGAAAAGTAAAGGTAAGTTCGAAAAGGGCAGTGTTTCCGGGGCTTATGGAGTGAACTCGTCCTTTGAACCTCCGGCTGTACAAGTGAGCTGACCACAAGCGATTCGCGGATTTTTAAATTTTCGGACCTGATAAATAACGTGAATACTATAACGGTTATAGAGAGAACGTTGCCGTTTATAGAAGAAAGTTACTATTTGGATCAATTAAAAACAAAAACTTACCGTTTATGATAGAAAGTTACCATTATTGAAACGGTTTCTTTCGCCGACGTGGTGAATCTCTTTTAAAACTTTCCGGCAACTTTCCGAAATAAAAGCGGTAACTTTGACCTGGTACCTTTTCATCAACCTAATCATCAAGAACCTAATGAAGATTCTTTGTCATCGCCTGGTCAACTCACTAAGCCCTATCATTCCAGCCTCTCCTCCAAGTCCAACCCTTGAATTTTGTAAGATAAATAATTTAGAGCGATGCGCTTATGCCTCTGAGATCTCATGTGATCACCACTGCGCAAAATATGCAAAAAAGCCAGGATGTAACGGAGAAACAACTACACCGTTTATAACACCAACTACACCAATAACTACACGCACATTAAGCTATGACGAGCAAATGACACGAATTTGCTCAAACCAATCGGATTATAGTTACACTTTGCCGGACGATCCGAAAAACTTCCCGAATAATTGTCAGTTCTTTGCAAATTGCAAGAGAGAATTCAATACGCACGAATTTACAGGCAACAAAAACTACCAAATGAGATCGTGTCTATCACCGAAAAGGGTCTATGACCAAACTATAATGAAGAAATACGGTGAGTTAAAAAAACGGACCTGTTTAAACTCAAAATCAGGAAAGTCAGATCTTAAGGGTAGTCCAGACCCAAACCATTTTATTTTCGAAATCAATGTCGGAAAGACTCTGATCCGACATAGAACGACTCTGAAATAGACTGACGCCGTCTTCAATCGATTCTGGATCTACAAATTCTGTATCTAGAAATTCATCGTTCCATTTCAGAGTCGCTGTATGTCGGATCCGAATCTTTCCGACATTGATTTCGAAAATAAAATGGCTTTGGTCTGGACTACCTTTAAAATCATTCATATTGAGGTCCCAAATGAGATTGTTTTAGAGAAATAATTTAGGTCGATGTGCTGATGCTCATGAAATCTCATGTGATCACACCTGCGCAAGAGTTGCAAAAAAGCCTGGATGTAACGGAGAAACAACTACACCGTTTATAACACCAACTACACCAATAACTACACGCACATTAAGCTTAAACGAGAAAATGGAACGAATTTGCTCAAACCAATCGGATTATCGTTACACTTTGCCCCCGGACGATCCAAACTTCCCGAATCATTGTCAATTCTTTGTAACTTGCAAGAGAGAATTCAATAAGTACCAATTTATGGACAACAAAAACTACCAAATGAAATCGTGTAGACCGAAAAGGGTCTACGACCACACTATAATGAACAAATACGGTGAGTTAAACGGACCTGTTTAAACTTAAAATCAGGAAAGTCAGAACTTAAAATCATCCATATTGAGGTCCCAAATGAGATTTTTTTAGAGAAATAATTTAGGTCGATGTGCTGATGCTCATGAGATCTCATGTGATCACACCTGCGCAAAAGTTGCGAAAAAACCCGGATGTCACGAAGATATATCTGACTCACCAAGCGTTGACAAAATGAAATGGACTAAAGAAAACTATACAACAGCTGATCCAAACTGTAATGATTATTGTGCAAAAAACAATATGAGATGTTCATTCGTCAATCTTAAACCCCTCAGATATGGCTGTAAGACTAAACTTGGATTTTCAAGTGCTAGAAAGAGAACACATGGAGGTAAAAAGTGGACGATAAAAGAACCAAAAGTTCTTTATGGCTGTAAATAAAATCACTGCCCCTTATTTTTCCTAGTTCATATAAACAAAACAGTTCGGAAGGGGTTGGTGCCAATTTGGCCTTTTCGCTATCCGATAAATGATGTTGTCGAGTGTGTAGGGTGTCCCACCAGGGACTCGGTAGTCGAGCGGTTAGGTACTCCAAGCATTCAAATGATCCTGTGGATGCGATGGCCCTAGGATCGGATCACGGAGTCCTCTCCTCGTTCCCGATTGAGTAAAATTACCTAATTGGCTAATTTACCTAGAATCGAAATCCGATCAAATCGTGAAATGGAGTTATTAGTGTACGGGAAGTGTTAAATTCAATTGTAGTTGTCTCATTGGTTCAAAGATGAAATGAACATTGCTCACCGTGTGGTTACGGTCGGCCGCGGACGAGAATCACCACCGTCGATGCTGTTTGGTACCACGCCATCGACCAAACAAACAATGTTTCATTGATTCAGATAAACTCAAATGGTCTAGGCCATATGATTCATGGGGTTCAGTTGATTCAAAACGACAAAATCATGATCCACCATTTTTTGTTTGAATTCAAGTCCAACATCCATGAAAATTCGCTTTCCTCCTCTTTTCGATTCACCGAAAAAAACTTCCTCGACTCGGTTAATAATAACACCAAATTATCCTTTTTGATTCGTCAGTTTTTCCTTTCGATTTTTGAAAAAGTCAAAAGTGACTCGAATTGAATCTCTTTAGAGGAAATAAGAAAAAAATACTAGAGAATGAGGTGGCGAGTTGGTGCAAAAATGAAAATGGCAAACGAAGATATTATTGAACAACAGTTCCGATCTGATACACTTTTTGAATATGAATGGCCAGAAAAGGTAATGGATGTTTTCTGAAATAAAGCGGGGTTCGTCTTTCTGATAGTCATTTGGCCCGAATCCTGCATGGGGAGGTATAAAGATGCCGACCATCTAGAACTCGCACCCCACTTTATTAGATCATTATTGAATGAGTGGGTTTTATTTTTGCTCTCAGAGTGGAGATCGATGGGTTATTCAAGAACAGTTTTGTAATTTTATTGATATATCTGGCTTCAAACGAAAATACCCGAAAATTCAACGGCGAAATCTTGATATTGAAGAAGTGAAATTTCTTTATGACAAACGAATCTTAACAGAACAGCAATACTCCATGGGAGTATCAGGAAAGTTTTCAACATTATCATGTCAGCGTTATAATACCCTCTGGGACTGAAATGTTTTGTAAAGGAGAGGAGAGTGAAAAGGCATGGGCCGTGCATAATTTTTACAAATTATTTGTGTTCTAGAAGGTAATATCGAAAAACTTTAAAAAGTTATTTCTTATGACGACGCAATTGAACTTCTTCGACGTGATTTTCCATCAAAGCATGATATGTTTGTGAGAGAAAAAATGAAAAAGCAAAGAGAATCAATGGTTATGAATGTATCTGCCGAAGAGATGCCTGCCCAACTAAGAAAAGCTGCTAAAAGTGTAAGAGTAACTTTCCTAATGAGCCATTACAATTTTATAACAATTCAAATAGACAGTTATTTCCTAGGTTTCTGAATTCACAGCGAAATTAAACTTATTGAGGAAAGAAAAATTTCAATCTTATTATGACTCGAATACGAATTGTCTTCATCTACCAGTAAAAAGATTCAAAAAATTGAATGCTGAACAGACCAAGCCAACACCATACCCAGTAACAGTGCTTGCCGGTCAATTTGCCACTGACTTTAAGAAATATACCATGGAAGGTTTGTTCAAATAGTCACAAGAAACTTTTCTAATCAACGGATTAAGAATTAAAAATGATGCCATTGAACACTTCTTTACTGCCACCTCCAGTAGAAGCTGATTTCAACGCTTTATTTGCATTTGATGATAAAGAACTTGTTATTGATCCCAACGAAGAGATAGTCTCTGGTTAGTTTTCTTTTTTTTATATTCTTAATTATTTTCAAATATTTTAGACGAAGAGCCTACCCCTAAGAAAAGACGTGGACCAAAGCCAAAGTCAAAAATTGATGATGAGACGGGTGACGCTGCGGAAACTGCCTCCAATTCATCAGCTGTTTCTGCTGACACTTGCTGTACCTGTAGAGAGAGATTCGCTCCTGACGATATTTCACAATCATGCTCTGGTATGTGCAAAAAGAGAAATGATACATGAATAGGGCAGGGAAACAACTCAGATAGTGTTGTGAACCTAAACACCCTCTCTTGGACTCTGTACATAATATATTTATTTATGTTTTATATTAAATTATATATATTTATTCAGTTTGTATGCGATCATCACATATTGGATGTCTAGGAATAAGTGAAGAGCAGCACAAAGCCAAGTTTTCAAGTCTAAAGTAGATCACGTGTGAAACAACTTGACCATTTTTGTTCATTTGAAAACTTGAAAAGTCATCGGACAATATAAATGGGCTTGCATTGAGTGTAAAAAGTGTTGCGTATGTGCCAAAGCCGGAAAAGAAAATTTGATGATATTCTGTGATAGATGCGATAGAGGTTAATTACAAAAGTTCTCTTACAATTAGTTTACAAACAAAATTTTCAGGATATCACACGTTTTGTGTTGGTCTCCGAGCAATTCCGAAAGGACTTTGGGTTTGCCGAATTTGTTTCAAGTAAGTTTGTTTTTCAAAACCACCATTGGTTATTCAAATCTCTAATTTTTTTTAAAAGAGAGGATCCAACATTTTCTGAACGTCATGGTGGCAAAAAGATGAGAGCTCAACGAAAACACAAAACTTTGACCGAATTTATGAAAGAATAATTCAGTTTTATCTTGTAGAATTCACATGTATATCAACGTGGTGAATCGCAACCATTCGCAATAACAGTTGTCGCGATTAACCAACACATTCCTACTTATATTCGTACTGCCAAAAATAAACATGCCCTACTACAAAAAAAGATATTGATGTTTGTATACGCGAATTGAGTAATGGTTCATTTGTTTATATTTACTTTAGCTGAAATTAATGCTTGGTGTTCGTAATATTCGTTCCATATCTCACCGAGTTAAACTTCTTGATGGTCGCCAGTGTGGCTTTCCTTATTTTTCGAATACGTTCTCCCGAAAAAGGCCGAACGTCCGGATGGAAAAATTCTCATTAAGAAATATTGAGAGAAATAAAAAAGCCTTTTGACAGGAGCCTTGGGCTCATTAGAAACAGATTTCAAGCCTCAATTTTCTACAGATGAATCAAATTCATTTTTCAATAAATATCGACTAATTTGTTTCGAACCTGCTGGTTATGGACGTTCCCGTCCGCCAACTAGAACATGGCCAAACGCCTCTTTCCTTCAACGCGATGCTGCTGACTGTGGTTTTTGTTTGACTGCTAATCTGATTGGCTGGTCTGATGGTGGAATCACTGCCATATGTGTGGCAGGTAGCCCTGAATATAGCCATTTAGTTGATAAAATGGTTATTTGGGGTAGTAATGCCACGATGAGCGAAGTTGATCGAGCTGCTTATCTTGGAATGAGAGATGTCGCTAATTGGAGTGCTCGTATGAGAGCCAGTTTTGAAGCAGTTTATGGGGAGGAGTTCCCCGGATTATGGGCAAACTGGGTGGACAGCTTTATCACTTATTTGGATGAAAGAAATGGAGATGTATGTCTTACTGAATTAAAACGCGTAAAAGCTCCAACATTAATTATTCAAATCGAATCAGTGCTTATTGATAATAAAGTACCCGTTGAATATAGAAATATACCAGATGGTAAACACAATCTTCATTTCAAATATAAAGGAACTGGTTCCAGGCTTCAAATAATTTTTACTATTTTTACGTTTACTATACTTTTGAAACCAAAATCAGACATATTTGCACAATGGGTGACCGAATTTATTGATAAATAGATATTCTGGAGACCATAACTTTTTAAAATTCACCTTAATTCTGATCAAACTTCTAAAATTCAAAGTAATTTAATTGTAACGATGAAATATTTTTTAGAATGGCATCTACATTAAAGCTCAATTCTGGATACGAAATGCCCCAACTTGGATTCGGGACCTGGTTGGCCAAACCAGGTGAAGTCGAACGGGCTGTCGCTACCGCAGTCAAGTCAGGTTTTCGTCATGTTGATTGTGCCTCAATTTATGGAAACGAAAATGAAGTTCGAAACGGTTTGAAAGAAGCATTTGATTCGGGTATAAAGCGAGAAGATATTTTTATAACATCAAAACTTTGGAATACATTTCACAAAAAAGATGACGTCATTCCAGCTTTGAAACGATCTTTGAATGATCTAGGATTGAAATATCTTGATTTGTATCTCATTCATTGGCCAATGGGTTACGAGAATGGTGGTGACCAATCATTGTCATTTCCAAAAACTGCCGATGGTAAAATTATTTTTTGTAAATCATCATTTTTGGAAACTTGGAGTGAAATGGAAAAAGCTGTTGAACAAGGACTGGTCAAATCTATCGGTGTTTCAAATTTTAACAAAGGTACAGTCTGACAGCCAATATTTTTTTTCGAATTTTAAATTGTTCTGTTCTAGATCAAATTATGCGAATCTTGGATGTTTGTAAAATAAAACCAGCAGTTAATCAAGTCGAATGTCATCCATATAATAACCAGAGTGATATGATCAAATTTTTGGACCAAGCTGGTATAAAATTAACCGGATATTCACCATTTGGTAACCCTGGTCGTCCATGGAAAGGAACTGCAAAAGGTAAGACTTGAACTGAGTAAAAAATGTCTTCGAAATTCAACAGAAATCTAGTGATTTAAAATTAAACGGACTTTTTAGACGGTGCAAACAACGAAGTGTCATCACTGTTGGATCATCCAAAAATTGAAGAAATTTCTAAAAAATATGGTAAGGCAACTGGTCATGTTCTCTTGCGTTTTCAAATCCAACGAGATGTTATCGTTTTAACCAAGTCTGTCAATCCAGACCGAATCAAGGAATGGATTTCAATTGTCGTTTAATCTGAAAAGGATTCTGCTTTTTGAAATCTGAAAAGTCTAACTTTGATATCTTTGGCTTTGAACTTGATTCTGATGACATGGCAGCTATTGAAGGTCTGAATCAAAACTTGAGAATCTTGCCACTCTCATGGGATGGCATCTACAAACATCCTGACTATCCATTCACTTCCGAATTAAACGATAAAACCGTTTATTGAGCTAACAGATGACAATTTAGTTATTGTGAACTAATAAAGAACGCTCATCCCGTTCATCAACTACCGAATAATTTATGCACAATTGCAAACTGCCCAAATAACTTTCAAATGATTTCTAATAATTGCCCTCCTATAATTCTTCCAAATCTATAAGTACAAATTGAAAACAATAATTTTTTTCTATTTTAGATGAGATTTTAAATGAGTAAAGCTCGTCCAAATAATCGCAGAGTATTTCGAAACCGTCCGGCAATAAAATATCACTCTCAATTTCACAATGTGATCGGATCAGTTATGAGAGATCGATCCGGTTGGATTAAAACAACTGACGGAGATGATAAAAAAGTTGATTTCTTTTGGGTTGAAACATTATTTATGCACGAACAATTCGACAATATTTATTTCGCAGAACATGTTAAAGGTTTCAAATCAAAATTTAACCCCTTAAAAAATTTACCCCGAGTGATTTTTAGTGAACCATTTCCCAAGATTTTATGAATTAACAAGAAAAAATCTACTTGCAAAAAATTTGAAAAGATTCCAAAAAATGATGGTCAATAGAACGAAACATGAATCAAATGAATGTCGAGAAGCAATACAAAACGAAATGGATTTTTTCCCAGTCACATTTGAATTACCTGATCAATGGCATATGTTTGTTGAAGAGTTCAAGGTAAATTCAGCCCAAACCCAACCAAACTTAAAGTGGAGTTCGCGGTGGCTCTGTCCCAGCGAGCGTGACAAACCCCACTTTATAATATTTTTAAAGCGTAAAAATGGTGGAAATGAAAAGAAAAAGAAATCAATTTGGATTATGAAACCAATTTGTAAAAGTCAAGGGAAAGGAATCTTTCTTTTTAAGGGTAGGAACATCATTGCATAAAACTAAATCTAAATGTTTTTTTAGATTTAAAAGATATTTCGGATTGGAAAAAAGGCGGAAAACAGAAAAAAGAAACAGACGAAGTTGAAGTTTATATTGTTCAGCGTTATATCGAGAGGCCTCTTCTCATTGGTGGAAAAAAATTCGACATGCGTATTTATGTTTTGGTGACGTCATATGTTCCATTAAAAGCATATGTTTATCGCGAAGGTTTCGTTCGATTTTCAAATACAAGATTTTCCACTGATCGTATCGAAGATAGTTATGTTCATTTGACAAATGTTGCCATCCAAAAGAAAGCACCAGATTATAATCCAGATAGGGGCGCGAAATGGCCGCTGACAAGTCTAAGACGTTATTTGTGTCAGACAAGGGGTGAGGATGCAACAGAAATTGCATTCAAAAGGGTAAATGATGTTTTCTGGTATTCACTCCAAGCAGTGCAAGGAATGTGATTACACTGAAAACCATAAAGTATTCAATCAGCTAAAGTGAATAAGAACGGCCCGCCCAGTGGATTGTTTCAAATGCATTTTATGGTTCTTATGTGATCACGCAAAAGATAAAATTATAAATGATAAACATTGTTTTGAATTGTACGGATATGATATTATGTTTGATGTGGATTTGAAAACATGGCTTATCGAAGTGAATGCATCTCCTAGTTTATCGGCCAGTTCGTATGATGACAAACTTTTAAAAAAACGAATGCTGACTGATACTCTGAATGTGATTGATCTTGAACAACGACTTCTGGGGACTGAAACACGTGTCGGTGGCTTTGATCTGTTAACCTGTAAGTTTTGTGAAAAGTCTTGTTAAAGTGTTTGAGAATTTCATTCAGCAAGTTCTACCTGTTTTCTTGGCTGTGACAATACAGATCGCCAAGCCCAGCTGAATCGAATCTATCGCGAGGCCGCCTCAAAACTTCAAAAAGAAGAAGAGTGAGATTTTCATGACCGAAAACCTTCTGCCCTCATTTCCTAGCCTTAATCACTATTCTTCACTATTTTTTATACAATAAATTCTATTTTTTTAAATGCTCTGATTGTTAGTTGCTATGGAAATTGAAAAAAAAATTAGTCATTTCATTAAAAATCTCTAGAATATATTTTCGAAAATAAAAAAGGGGAAATTTTAGAGGTCGACTCAGAAACAGAAACGAAAAATGTCGGACGCAGAGGATGAGCCACAAGAAGTCAGAATTCCAAAAATTTTTGTTAATTTTATTGACACATATTCGGCCAGTGCAATTTCAGAGCTTTTAAGGTAAGTGACCAAACCCAAACCAAAAAGATGATAAATCGTAAATTAAGCAAATCCTATCCGGGCATTTCGTTGATGGCAGGGGAAGAAGAGGATGATGGTGATGACGGCGATAAAAAGGCAAAACCACAGAGTGAATTATTCCAGGTAAGTTAGGGTTAAAATAAACATTTCCTTAAAAAATCATTAAGTTGAGTGGTACACTTTTGAATCCAGAGAGTGTACCGTCATTTACCGTTCAAATTGTTGATAATGACGAAATCAGTATTCAAAACGCTCTGATGGGTGCTGACGTCATCATTTACTCGATTGCCGAGGGAGAGTATATTGCTGAGACCCAGGCTGCTTTGGATTTCATTCAACAAGAGGCAAATCATTTTATGACACAGAAAACGTTTATTTTGGTTTCATTTTGTCTCACTTGGTATAAAACGAAACCGCTTGATATTGATGATCCAGAAATTCCTTTTACAGAAGATGACTACAGGTATTTTTTTTTGCCCTGGCATTTGGAGCCTTAATAAAATAATTTATTCAGAAAGCGCCGGTCATCATCAAACTATAAAGACCATATTGCCCTTGAAAAACTGACAATTAAACTTGGAAAGACTTTGAAAAAGCATCTCAGCTGTTATGTTATATGTGCTGGTGTCTGTTATGGAAATGGCGAACAGACACTTCATTCGTTCTTCAAACAAGCCTGGCTAGGCGAACAATCTCTTCCAATCTATGGAACCGCTCATAATGGTGAGTCAAAATTAGCTCAGGCCTCTGCGGACAAATAATATATTTTGTTTAGTCATCCCTCTTATCCATGTCAAGGATCTCGCATCAGTTGTTCTTCATGTCTTGGATTCCAAACCAAAAACTCGTTATATCCTTGCCGTCGATCAAGGGTAAGTACCAATCGTGTAGTGAGTCATAAACATGAGTCGTTTTTCAGACAGTCTTCATTGCGTGAAATCATGAAAGCAATAAGTATAAATCTGACAACAGGAAAACTTCATGCATTGGGAAAAGATGAAGCCCAGGCATCACATGATGTTTCTCAAATTGTCCTAGACTGCCTCTCATGTAATATTAGAATGGAAGGAGTTTTAGTCAGAGAAGAGCTCAATTTCAAATGGCATTCTGAAGGATAGAGTCTTAAATATAGCAATTGTCCGATAAATTCATTCAAGGGTAGTCCGGATAAGATTCCGGTTGAATTTAATTTCCCATGATAGAGAATTTGATTCTTCTATGATTCTGTGAGTTGAATGGATTTTGATCGATACTACCCTTAAACCGACAAAAAGATAACTTTTCGAACTCAAAAAAGGTGGTCTAGTAGAATCAATTGAAATGGTTGTCCAAGAATACAAACAAACAAGAGGTCTTCTGCCGATTAAAATAAATATTTTGGGGCCACCTGGTGTTGGGAAATCTACAATTGCGAAAGCAATCGCGGCTCACTATCGAATCCATCACGTGACCACAAAGGTAGAATTCGATTATATTATTTAGAGTTATTATTTTTATGTTTATTAGGATGTGATAGACGATGCAATTAAAAGACTAGAGGAGATATCAAATAGAGCAGATCAACCTCAAGCTGAAGAAGAGGAAGAAGAAGATGATGAAGGCAAGATTGAAGAAGCTCAAAGTCTTCTACAACAGATAAAAGAAAATATGGAAGTTAATAATGGACGCATTGATGACTCATTACTTGTTAGACTGTATAGAGATAAAATAACTTCAAAGCCAGCTCTCAATCAAGGTTGGAATTTCTCCGGGTCCCAAAATATGATTTTTTTAACAAAAATTTTAAGGTGTCATCGTTGATGGTTTTCCAAAGACATATGACCAAGCCAAGACATTATACGAGGCTGGTGATGACGAAGACGGAGAATCGACTGGCTTAGCAGATCCGGCAACTGTTCCTGAACTTGTTATAGATCTTACTGCAACTGAAGAATTCCTCAAACAAAGAATGATGAACTTACCAGAAGAAATGGTTCAAGGAACGTTTAATCATTAACATTTATGTAAGGTCAGCCGCTGACCGTCAGCGTGGTCAAATCCCAATCATTAATGTAATTGTTAGACTAATAAAGGTACTCATAATATGGAAGAAGGATTTCTCCGTCGTTTGGCTCTATTCAATGCACTCAGATCAGAAGAAGATACAGGTATTTTGAACTTGTTTAGGCGAAAAGACTTTTTTAAGATTTAATTTAAAGTAATAAATGGATTTGACGAACAGGAAATCGATCCGGTTGTGGTTGATGTTACTCAATCTAATGACGAACAAAACGGACCGATTATTGAATTAATAAAAAAGATAATTGGTGAGCCAAGAAACTATGGATTGACTCAAGAGGAGAAAGAAGAACTTGCTCGAAAAGAACTTGCTGATCGTGAAGCAAAAGAGGCGCTAGAGAGACAAACAAAGGAGAAACATGAAAGGGAGGAAAGAGAATCTAGAAAGAAAAATATAGAAATATGGACTCAACAGCTTCACGAAGTCAGAAAACAAGAAAAAGAAATGCTTGAGGCAAAAGCAAGACCATTCAGACAATATATAATGGCGCACGTGATGCCAACATTGACAGCAGGTGAGTCAATTTTTCAGCGATGACCTAATCCTACGATTCAAATTTTATTTAGGTCTTATCGAATGTGCAAAAATGCGTCCAGAAGATCCCGTCGATTACGTTGCCGAATATCTCTATCAACATAACCCTGAACTTGAATAATATTTTTATAAATATATCTCTATTTTCATATAAAATTCATAAAAAAAGTGTCTGATTTGTGTTTATTTATTTTTAATAAGATCAAGAATGAAGTGAAATGTCGTCGTCGAATCGAAAAGTTGACTCATCTCCTGGGCCACCACCATACAGCCGTTTTTCAAATAATTCTACACCACCCCCTGTACCAACTAGATCAGGAAGGCTATATCAATTCTTGAGTTTCAAAATACTGTTGCTAGAACGATAGTTGAAAACAATAATGACTCATAAATGATAAGCCATATAAAGGGTCAGTCCGACAGTTAAATAATGATATGAAATCGGCTTCATTAGGTCGACGTGTTCAACCAGGATCACTTCAATCATTCAGCGATGAAAACTTTCGAGATAGACCCCTTCCAGCAGCACCAGAAGAAAAAGAGAATCGTTCTGCTCTGAAAAAAGGTACGATATTCATTTCATTGGTTATCGAAATGATGAACAATTTTTTAAAAATTGTTTTTAGTAATTTCCTACATTCTTCCTAAAACAACAAACCAACCGTCAAGTGAATATCGTCCCGTGATATCATCGCCTTCCGGTTTCGAACACCAAGTTCATGTTGGGTTCGATCCTGAAACTGGCGAGTTTTCTGGTTTACCAGAGACGTGGGCACGAATTCTTCAAAATTCTGACATTTCTGTGACCGAAAGAAAAAAGAACCCAAGAGGCCTTCTCGATGTATTGAACTTTATTCACGAAAGAAACCATGACCCCAATGAACCAAAGGTAAAATATTTTCAAAACATCATCTGGGATTTCTCCGCGATATTGACTTGATTTTCAGTATCTTAAATATGAACCAGACACGATGAATAGTCACCTTCCAGCTTCTTTACCGGGTAAACCTGAAGCGTCAAATTCATCAACCAGTACAACACCCATATCAAATACACCCACAAGCAGTAATCCCGGTATGTCATTATTAATTGTAACATTGACCTGATTTTGATTTTTAGACTCGTCAGATGATGAAGAGCCACCTCCTGTGGTGCCACCTCGCGGTGAACATACTCGATCAATTTACACAAAATCGCTTTTAATCGAAACACCTCCAGTTATTCCAAATCTAATATCAGAAACAGATCAATCACAAGAACCCGAACAGAAAACCAAAACTGGTCCAGATGGAGTCACCCGAAGAACAAAATCGAAATCAAAAATGACCGACAGACAAGTTTTGGATATTTTGAGAAATATTGTCACAGTGGGAGATCCAGAATACAGATATACAGACTTCAAGAAGATCGGCCAGGTAATTTAAACTTGTTTTGTACCTTTTCAAACTTAAGCAAATTTTAGGGCGCTAGTGGGTTGGTGTTCACAGCAATTGAAGCATCATCGGGTCGCGAAGTCGCAATCAAAAAGATGAATTTACCATCACAACCGAAAAAAGAATTGATTATCAATGAAATTATTGTTATGCGGGAGCACAAACATCATAATATCGTTAATTATCTCGACTCGTATTTGAAAAATGAAGAATTATGGGTAAGTCATTTTCTTATGATATTTCATAATACTTTATTATATACTTTAATATATAATACAAATTATATTAGGTTTGTATGGAGTATCTTGCTGGAGGTAGTTTAACCGATGTCGTCACTGAAACTTGTATGGATATCGGACAAATAGCGGCTGTTTCTCGAGAATGTCTGCAGGTAATTCTATCTCAATCGATTATTCATAGTGTATAATTTATG